>CM076582.1:471960519-472242561 GCA_034641835.2 Pinus albicaulis | reverse complement strand
TAACTATTCATATTAATGATCAGCTACCTGTTACATATGACTGTAGTATAAAAAACTAATGTTCTATCCGAAAACATATACAAAATCAAAATCAGTCAGTTTTCAAAAAAGACTGTAGACAGTCACCATCCCAGAAAACATGACATATACAGTGTATGACATAAAAAGTCCCCTAGTAAGTTCGGTGCATAACTTACTACATCCTACAAACCCAAAATAAATATGAAGTATTATACATGCCGAATAAATAAAAAGGGGGAGGTAGTACAAAATCTCCCTGCAAGCAGCTGTAAAACTAGACATCAATATCAGGAGGAACCTCCTCGATAAAAGGCCGATGATAATATCTGTAGATCTGTCCCTCTGTGTGCTCTGTGATATGCCAGGTACCCCAGGTCAGCTCCGAAGCTTCTTTGGACAGTTGATCAGCCACTTTGTTCCGAGACCTGTAAATATGAGTCACAGTGATGGAGTCAAAGAGTGTTCTGAGATGGTGAACCTCATGCAGCAGTGCAGACAGTGTGTGCGAGTGGCAATGAGATATGTTGTTGAACCAATTTGTCACAAGTTGTGAATCGCCAAATATCTGGATGGAGTCACAGAAAATGTCTCGCGCAAAGGTGAGAAGAAGTCCAAGGCTCTGCAATTCGGCGTAGTTGTTGGTACCCGGTCCAAGCCCCATTCTGATGTTGTAGAAATGCTGATTACTCAAATAAAGTATGGCTCCCCCCCCACACCCATGGGCGTTGGACGCTCCATCAAAGTAAGCCCATGCCCGGCTGTAATCGATAGTTTCAGGGATCTCATGTGAAGGCTTGCAGCTGCAACAGTCCTCGGGAGTAATCTGATATGTGGCGAGAGAGGCAGCGGATATCCTATGACAGTCAATAGGTATATCATTGAAAATCAGATTGTTACGACCTATCCATAATTCCCAAGTAACAATAAGGGGGAGGTTGCGTAATTTTGTATTGTGAGCAGAGTGCTGCCACCAATGAGACCAGGCTTCTGATAAAGAGTCACCCTGCCAATAAAATCTGCATCCCATTTCAGTAGTGATCCTGGACCAAATGTTTTGGATGATGCGGCATTGCAAGAATAAATGGAGGGCATCCTCCCTATCATTTAGGCAGTAACAGCACCTGGAGGCCCCGTGGAAGGCTCTTCTGTGGAGGAAATCAGTAGTAGGAATGCAATCTTTAAGCAAGCACCAGAACAGGAGCCTGTGTTTAGGCGGGGCTTTCAGCTTCCAAATGTTTGTCCACCACCAGTCCTTTATGGGGGGTTCCCTGTGATTAATTAGTTCAAGGTAGCCAAGCTTTGGAGTATAATGCCCATCCTTAGAAACAACCCAGATCAGGTTGTCTGGTTGGTCGGTGATGCGAATGTTTGATGCTTTTAGAGCCCAGATAAATTTACCCCAGATGCGTGTGCCCTCCTGGGGGATCCCCAAGTCTCCCGCCTGTAGCCAGGCTTGTTGTCGCCAAGAGGTATGTGCCCAGTCAGCAATCTGTGCCAGGAAGATGACATTTCTGTGAGCAAGGTGCTGAATAATAAACTCCGGAAGTTTGTGAAAAACCCCACTCCCTGACCAAGAGTCAGTACCTATACGCACTTGAGTTCCCGAACCAATCTGCCACGAAATACCACTCTGGAGAATGAGGGCCGCCCTTGTGATAGCCTTCCATATGATCGATGCCCCCGAATTTAGAGTGATGCTGCCTCGAATCCAATCCAGAGGACTTTGGGGCGAGATATATTTGGCGACCATGACCTCCTTCCAAAGACTCTGACCTGTAATAATGTGCCAACCCATCTTAGCTGCAAGGGCGCGTGAGAATAGGTGGAGATCCTTTAACCCCCAGCCACCCCATTGTTTGGGCAAGTTGATGCGGTCCCATGCAATCCATGCAAATGTGGAAGTCTTGCCTTGGTTACGCCAAAGAAAATGCCTGCAAATGTTTTTTATCCGATTGGTGATGCCAATCGGAATCCAGGCCAGGGTCATCCAATAGACCGGGATGGCTTCTAGAACAGACTTGATGAGTGTAAGTCTACCAGCCCTAGAAAGCCATCGGTTATACCAGACGTTGATTCTGCGCTCAATTTTAACTAAGATCCAGTTCCAATCCTGAATGTGATAATCATTTGGTTTGATGATGTACCCCAAATACTTGAGGCCGCTGTTGATGTCAATACAGACAAAATCGAAAAGATTTCGAGAGATGTCTTGTTCCTGTCGCGAGCACCCAGTCATGATGATAGATGATTTAGTACTATTCGGTGCCATACCGGTAGCCCTGCAAAACCATTTTAGGAGTAGATCAAAATGAACAGAATCTTGCCTAGTGCCATTTAGGAAAATAAGAACATCATCAACAAATAAGAGGTGAGTGAGGTATAAATTGTCCACAATCCGGAGCCCTTGAAGTAATCCTCTATCTTTAGCATTGTTGATAAGGACGGATAGACCCTCCATGACAAGGACAAAAAGTAGAGGTGAAAGGGGACAGCCCTGGCGGAGTCCCCTGCCCGCATGGAAGAAATTAGTAGCAGTACCATTGATCAATATGCTGAAGGTAGCATGACAAACACAGCCCATGATCCAGTTGATTAAAGTATGAGGAAAACCAGCATGGATCAGCATGAGGTGTAGGTAACTCCAGTCAACTTGATCGAAAGCCTTGGTAAGATCAATCTTGAGGATGGTCGATTTCAGCCGGAGAGTTTTAATTGAGTGTAGTGCCTCCTGTGCAGTGCCAATAGCCTCATGAATTTTCCTGTGATTCAGGAAAGCAAATTGTTCCTTTTCAATATGCTCTGACAGGAAAGGTTTGATGCGGTTAGCAATAATTTTGGAAGTGATCTTGTATATACAATTGCACAGCGAAATGGGCCTGAAGTCATTAAAACTGTTAGGTTTGTCTGACTTGGGAATAAGAGCAATAAAAGTGGTGTTAAAACCATCATAGATCCTGCCCTGCAACCTGCTGTCTTCTATCACTGCCAGGAGGTCTGCAGATATGAGATCGAAGAAATGGATGAAAAACTCAATGGGCCAACCATCAGGACCCGGGCTCTTGTCTCGCTTAAACCATTTCAAAACACCTTCCAGTTCACCCATGGTGACCGGGGAGTTGAGATCTTCCTGCTGCTCCGGGTCCACCATAAGTTTAAAATTTTGAGTAATGCGCAGGATATCAGGTAGATTTATATTTTGTGGGGCCCTATACAGATTAGAGAAATGTCTGGTACCCAGCTCTGATAACTGAGCATGTGTTTTTGCAGTGATACCATTTCGGTCTGACAGTTCCCAAATGGTATTGGCTGCCTTGCGGCCATTTGCATGCTGCTGGAAGTATTTTGTGTTCTCGTCTCCAGCCTGAATCCAAATAGCCCGACTTTTAAGCCTCCAATCTTCCTCAATCTGTTTCAGCAGTTTGGCTTTTTCAGCTTCGAGTGAGAAAAGATGTGCTCTGGTCTCCTCGTTACGATAACCCAACAGTTCCTCATTGTTGAGTAAGCTAATTTTATCCTCAATACTGTGTAGGGCCTCTCTTTCCAGTTTCCTTTTGTTCCGGACCCAAAGAGTGGTGAGGTTCTTTATGTGCTTAAGGTTTCCATTGAATGCCCTGCCAGGGTCAATATTCATCGAAGGTCTGTAGTGCACCCAAGATTGCTTGACCAACTGGTTACAGTCCGGTTCTCTCAACCATCTGGAGTTGAACTTGAAAGGGGGCCGTGCTCTATTAGGACCACAAGCAAACTCCAGGAAAATGGGCGAGTGATCGGATCTTCCTCCTGATCCAACCCATTGCCGAGCACGAGACAGAACCGGGAGGAGCTCCTGTTTAATCAGAAATCTATCAAGGCGTCGGGCCAGAGCAGCACTTCCAGTCCTTCTATTCCGCCAGGTAGGTACCAACTTGGTAGTCTGAATGTCAATCAGGTGAGAGGTACCGAGCTCAGAGTTGAAAAACTCTGCCAAAGGGTCCGGGGTAGCCTGGGGACCCCAAGATTCAGCTATACCCAATGAAAAATTAAGGTCACCACCTAATATGAGGTGAGGGGCAGACAAAAGAGAGCAGGACAAAAGGGAGCGCCAGAAATGTTCTCTGTCGGAACAAGGTCCATAGACATTCACCAAGGTAAACTCCATCCCAGAACTACCAAACAGTACATTCATCGCCAGAACACCCGACCGGCCCCAGCAGTTAGTCATCCGGGTAGTTTTGTTGTTAATGCCTAGGGCACAACCTCCTGATCTACCTCGGGCATCAAGAGTTATGAAAGACCAATCCGGGAGAAAGGAAGATAAGGTAGCCGACACCTCAACCCCTACCCGAGCGTTTCTTGCAGGAAGAGCATGTCAAAAGGCTTGTGGGTGAGCAGATCTCTAAGGGCCAATCTCTTATCGGGGTTGGCCAGTCCCCTACAGTTGTATGAAAGACAGATCATGATGTAACAGTCGGCAAGGGTCGTCGTGCTCTAAGGACCCGCATTAGTGAAGATTGTGTGCCAGCTTCCACCTCGAAGTTTTCTCTTTTGATGGCCTTCGCTAGGGCAGATGGTCTGCCATGAGATTTAGTGGGTAAGAATCCCGGATCCGGCCCAATACCGAATACCTCACCAAATTGAGGGTTAGTTGAGGATCTTAGGAAGTAATTGTGCTTCGAAGAGTGAGTCTCCGAAGAGGAAATTGAATGGCCCGGGGAGGGTTCAGCAGAAGCATGATGGATAATAGGTGAGAAGGAAGGAGAGGCCGAAGCGATTGTGCAGCATACCGAGGGGAGATTTAATGGTTTATGGGGCACACCAGATACTAAACGAGATGAGGAAAAAGCAGATGACAGATTAACAATATCAATAACCGAAACAGTTAAAGGCAATGAAGGGAGAGACGATAAATCTGCAAATACAGAGGAAAAAGGGCCAGAAATAGTAGTACCCAGGATGGAATATTCCTGCTGTGGAGGCACCGAAGAGGTCTGTAGCCGAGATCTGGGCTGCGTGGAGGTCCAGGTGGGCAGAGACGCTGTCCTCGAGCCGCCATCATCAGAGGTCTCAGGTACCTTCGACTGCAAACCCTCACTGCCCGGCAATATACAGGGGTTCTCCACGGTTTGTGTACCTCTGGTGCAGGATTTCTTAGCATTCGACCGGCCGGCCCCCTTTCTCGGACAGTCTTTATATAGGTGGCCGACTTCGTGACATTTTCTGCAGCGGAAGGGCACGCCTTCATAGTCCAGTGGTTGCTTCCACTGCATCCCATCAAACCTCATGATAAAATTCTCGAATAGGCCTTCCCGAGTGTCAAGAAAAATCAAGATTCGGGCCACTGTTCTGCTACCTGTGGACAGATAAGATCGATCATGGTATAAGTAGCGTCCAAAATGGCCTCCAATATTTCGAAGTGCAGTGTCATTCCAGAAATGTAGGGGCAAACTGGGTAGCCTCATCCAAATGGGGCCAGCCCCAGCATTTTCTTTTTTAGGATCAAATAAGGGCACCCATCTCTTGAGGTGGACGGGGTGTAATTCCAGGTGCCAGAACTGCTCGAGGACCCAATCTGTGTGTTCAGGTCGCGCGAAAGTAAGGGAGAACCAGCCCTTGGTCATGGCCCCAACCACCGGGAGGCAATCAAGGGTTTCACCCCATATTTCTCTTGTCCATTTCTGGAGTCTAGCTGAGGAGTATTTTTGATCGGATTTATGCGAGACGCAGCGGAATAAACACATAACCATAAATACGGAAGATGGTACGAAATAACACTTGTTCATTTTAATATCGAAAAGAAGCCAGAAATTTGCTTACGGAGCCAAATGGAAATAAAACTAGCTAGAGGTCTTGTGGTAGCTATCTACGAGAAGAGATGTGGTATTTCTGGAACCTACGAGCTACTTTACAATGAGGCTCGAGGTCCTATTTATTATTGAGAAACAATGGAGAACCCTAAACATCCCAAAAAACCTAACCCTAGGAGATGAAGCGCCAAAACTATGGGCCCCGTTTGGGTAAATTGGTGTTTCAACTTCCCAGGGACGTAACTTTGGCATACTATCTCCGTTTGACGCATATCATACATCATTAGAAAGCTCTATCCGAGGACTACAGCTGTCGGGACGAATTTTATCAGAAAATTCGCTGGCGCTTTCGTCCCCAAAAAACGTCGTTTAGGGCCTCAAAACGGCTCCGGAAGTTCAGGACCCGCCCCCGCTAAAAATAGTAAGTTATGCCGAAACTGAAAAACTGAAAGAGACAATGGTGGGGGGGCAAGTGGAATAGGTGGGTGGCCACCAATATCCACCTGGATCATTCTCCCCCCTTAGGAAGCAATGGTCCCCATTGCGTTAAGTTCCTCCATGAGATGAGGAAATTTCTGCTGAACTTGGTCCCTGGTGAACCACTTTCCTTGGTGCAGGAGTTGGCCAGCTTTGACAACCCGATACGGTTGGATCTGCTGTTGACGAGTGTTCTTGATTTGCATGTCCATGATACAATCTGTGGTGGCCTGTTCCATGCAGTCTGGGTTTAACTCTGTTGGTGTGAGTTGTTCTGCAATGTCCGAGGTGTCCAGTAGAGGTGGAAAGTAAGGACGGAGGCGATCCACATTGAAGACTGGGTGCAGACCAAGGAATGGTGGAATACTAAGCTCGAAGGCATTGTTACCTACAGCCTTGGTGATGGTGTACGGCCCGTATCGGAGTGGGCGAAGCTTGCGGTGAGGTCCAGTGAGGCGCTCCTTCTGCAAATGCAGCCATACTTTGTCGCCCACCTGGAAGTTGTGTGGCACCTGGTGTTGATCATGGCGTTGCTTGTACTTCGCATTGGCTCTGTCCAATATATCATGAACCTGTTGGCGGATGTGTTGAATGCGCTCGATGAAGCTACTTGCTTTGTCAACTTCAGACTGGACATGAGCTGAATCGGCCTGAGCAGCTGCAAACGGCATGGCTATGTCAATGGGACATAATGGTTGGAATCCCAAGCCCACCTGAAAGGGGCTATGGCCAATTGAACTGTGGAGAGCCCGGTTATAACTGTGTTGTACATAGGGGAGGCTCTCGTCCCATGTGCGTGGATGCTTTGAGTTGTACATGCGCAGAATGTGTACAATCATTCTGTTGACGACCTCTGTCTGGCCATCTGTTTGGGGATGGAAATTTGTGGACTTGGTGAGCTTTGTGTCCAACATTGACCAGAGGCTGGACCAAAATGTGCTGAGGAACCTGCTATCTCGATCTGATATGATAGACTGTGGGATCCCAAAGTGCACCCACATTCGTTCAAAGAAGAGTTTAGCAGTGGCTTCTGCTGTGATATTCTTCTTACAGGCCGCCATGATGGCCATCTTCGAGAATCTATCAACGACCACAAAAACACAGTCATTTCCATTCTTAGTAGAAGGCAGGCCCGACATGTAATCCATGGAGATGGATTCCCACGGTCGACTAGGGGTAGGTAGTGGAGTATATAGGCCTTGCTTCTTGATGGTCGGTTTGGCAATGGCACAAGCAGTGCAGGATCTGATGTGCTTCTCGACATCCTTTCGAAGGTTCGGCCAATAGAAATACTTCTGTAGTATTGCTACTGTTTTCTCGACCCCGAAATGCCCAGCAACTCGACTGTAGTGTGCTTCCCATATCATCTTGGCACGGTCGCTTGAAGGAACACAAAGGTGTCCCAGGTGACATAAAAGTGCATCTTGGAGGTGAAAATTTGGAACTTGCGTGCCCCCCAAGAGTGCCTTGTAAGTGTGGCCGAATTCTGGGTCACTCTCATAGAGAAGCGGCCAATCAGAAGTCTCGTGCCCACAAGAGTTGAGCACGGTGGTGAGCGCAACGATCGGTGGTCGGCTGAGGCAGTCTGCAACATTATTGGTGCTACCCTTCTTGTACTTGATGTTCAAATGAAACTGTTGCAGATATGTGGACCACTTCCGATGGCGATCATTCTGCAACTTCCCTTGTGTCTGTATGAACTGCAGGGGCCGGTGGTCTGTGTGGATGATTGTTTCCTTCCCCAAAATGTAATGCTTCCATTGTCGACGGGCTTGCACAATGGAATACATTTCTTTGTCATAAGTGGGATACTTGCGAACTGTCTCAGACAATGTCTCACTGTGATATGCCACTGGATGTCCCTGTTGAGTAAGAACTGCCCCAATAGCATAGTCAGAGGCATCTGTCTCGATCTCAAATAGCTGCTGCAAGTCTGGTAAGGTGAGCACTGGGGCAGAACAGAGGCGATTTTTCAATTCTTTGAACGCCTTCTGTTGAGGTTCCGACCAAAAGAATTTTGCTCTCGCTCCTCCTTTGGTGACTTGACTCGAGGGCCAAGTGATATGAGAGAATCCCAACACGAATCTACGGTAGAAATTAGCAAGACCCAGAAAGCTGCGAAGCTCTGTTATAGTAGTCGGGGCTGGCCAATCCCGAATGACTTGGATCTTGGCTGGATCCACATGCACCCCCCTTTCATCAATAACGTATCCCAGATATTGAACCTGGGTCATGCCAAACGTGCACTTCTCCAAATTGGCACACAACTTGTGTTGCCGCAGTGTTTGGAGGACTTGTCGGATGTGATGAAGGTGCTCTTCCCAAGTCTTGCTGAAGATCAGAATGTCATCCAAGTACACCACTACGAGTGAGTTGGTGAATGGCCGCAAGATGTCGTCCATCATCCTCATGAAGGTTGCGGGAGCATTCGTCAACCCGAAAGGCATGACCAGCCATTCAAAAAGGCCTTCCTTAGCTTTGAAGGCAGTCTTCCACACATCAGAGGGTTCAATTGGTACATGGTGATACCCAGACTTCAGGTCGATCTTACTGAAATATTTTGCACCTTGGAGTTGGTCCAGAAGGTCATCAATCCGTGGGATTGGGTACCTATTCCGGACAGTGATCTTGTTCAGCGCCCGATAGTCAATACAGAGTCTCCACGTCCCATCCTTCTTATGTACCAACACGATCGGGCTCCCACAGGGCGATGAACTTGGTCTGATGTGACCTTTCTGCAACAGCTCCTGAATCTGCCTCTTGATTTCATCATTTTCCAGAACAGAGCGTCGATAGATCGGTCCATTGGGTAGTGGCGCACCTGGGGTCGGATCAATCGGGTGCTTGACCTGGCAGTGCAGAGGAACCCCTGTGGGTGAGGTGAAGATGTCCCCGTACTCCTCCACGACCTTATCCATTTGTTGTTGTCGTGCGGAGGGGCCCTGTCTGGAGGTCGTGGCCACAGTCTTCTTCTTGCCCTGGGGGCGGATCATCAGAAAAACGAATTTCCTGGTTTGGGAAATGAGCTTACTACATTGTTTTGCAGTAACCAAAGAGATAGTCGTAGGAGGTGGTACCTCTGGTATCCTGTACAACTTATTTCCCAAAGTAATAATAACGGCACGAGGTCGAGACTCATACACAGCATGACGCTTCCACAAGTATGGTTGTCCTAATAATACATCAGAAACATCAATAGGAGCAACATCACATAATACCTCATCCGCGAAGGGCTTGATGCTATAGGGAAGGTGGCACTGCTGGCTGACGCGGAGATCTCGTCCTTGGTGAAGCCACCCGATGGTGTATGGATGTGGGTGAGCTGTGGTCGGCAAGCCCAACCGCTTCACGGCGTCTGCTGAAATGAGGTTCTTTGGGCTCCCATTGTCGACAATGAACTGTACAGGGGAGCCCTTTACCCACATCTGGGAGTGGAAGAGACGTTCCTCCTCCTCTGGATCTTCCGGTTCCTCCTTCTGGACCTTTGTAGTGGCAACAGTGGCGTTGGGCTCCGCATCAATAATCTGGTTCCCTTTTTCATTCCCCTTTTCAGGTTCTGATTCGGAGTCGGAGCATGCATCTGACTCAGAAGCCCTCATCTCGGCCACTAGCGACTGCTTGGCCCGACACTCCCTTGTGTTGTGAGTGGAGCTCTTATGGAACTCACACCACTTTCCCGTGTCCTTCTTTGGCTTTACGGTGTTGTTCTTTTCTTGTGGCTTTGACGGGTTGTCTTTAGCCACCATGCTCTGTCCTTTGTTCTGCGGTTTGGAAGCACCTTTTCCTTGCTTTTGATTCACGGATCCAAAGTCTCGCTTCTTCTGTTTGAATTTCTGCTCAATCTTGGCAGCATACCGGTATGCCGTACCAAGCGAGGAGATGTCGAGGAACTCCATTTCCTCCTGAATGTATCTGTGCAGACAGTTGCGATACTTTAGCACCAAATGTTTCTCTGAATCTTTGATACCCAACTTTGTGCGCAGGGTATGGAACAGATTCGTCAGCTCGTGCACATCTTGATCCCTTTGTTGTCGCAGCGTGGTCCATTGTATGTGCTTGTCCTCATAGCTCCCCACGGGATAGTACTGTTCCTTGACGGCGTCTCGGAAAGAATTCCAAGTTGGTACGGCCGAGAACAGAGAGGGTTCTGTCTGGTCCTTGTTCTCACGGTAGGTTTCCCACCAGTCCTTAACATGGGGGGTAGCTTTGAGGAGTGCAAAAATAATCTTCTCCCGGTCTGAAAAGTCATGAACAGAGAAATATCCTTCTAATAGATTCAACCATCTATCTACGGCATCTGCGTCTATTTGACCCTCAAATATGGGAATGTCAAAATTTACTTGTACCTTAAAGGGAGTCGCGACTCCAGAGTGGCTACTGGATGCAGATGCGCCGCCGGTGGGCAGCCGTTGAAGGATCTGAGCAAAGCTATCCATCATCGCGTTCCTTTGTTTTTCGAGGGCCTCCTCGAGCAATATTTTGATAGGATCTCCTGCTCCCTCATCTTTCTTTGCGTCCCCCATGGGCGTCCGTCGAGGTTTGCGAGGCTGATCTTGCAAAGGTTCCACCAGATCAAGCCCTAGCTCCTTATACCCCGACCTCGTTGGGGACATGCAAAAAAGGATCGAGAAAAAGCAGACCGCTCTGATACCACTGATCCGGATTTATGCAGGAACGCAACAGAATAAACACATAACCATAAATACAGAGATGCAGCGGAAATAACACTTCATTTCATTAATATCAAAGAACTGAAATTTGCTTACAGACAGAATGGAAATAAAACTAGCTAAGGCACTGGTAGCTATCTCTGAGAAGAGATGTGGCGGCTACAGGCCTCTGAACTGAGTTACAATGAGGCTTGAGGGCCTATTTATTATTGAGAAACAATGGAGAACCCTAAACATCCCCAAAACCTAACCCTAGATGAAGCGCCAAAACTATGGGCCCCGTTTGGGTAAATTGGTGTTTCAACTTCCCAGGGACGTAACTTTGGCATACTATCTCCGTTTGACGCACATCATACATCATTAGAAAGCTCTATCCGAGGAATACAACTACGAGTTGTCGGAGCCAATTTTTAATCGAAAATTCGACTTGGCGCTTGCGTACCCAAAAAACGTCGTTTAGGGGCCTCAAAGCGGCTCGGGAAGTTCGAGACCCGAATCAGGACCCGAAAAAGCGCTAAAAATAGTAAGTTATGCAGCGCGGGAAAAAGCGAAAGAGGCAGTGGTGGAGACCCCGAGTGGAATAGGCGGGTGGCCACCAATCTCCACCTGGATCCTTATTTTTGCCGCGGTGTATGCAAGCCGGGGTCTTTGCTGCAACTGTACTCCAATCCTCCATGCCACTCTCGCTCCCGAAGTTAGAGAGGTAGTTTAGCTTGTTCCTCGTGACCTTGTGCGGCTTATTGGCCCGACTAACCCCCAATGTCGGCTCGGCTGTGTCTTCAGATGCAGGTAGGTTACAGTCCTGTTCACGGTTGTTTAGGTCCTCTGGTAAAATGTTGAAAGCCCCCGAGGCCGCCAAAGGAGTAGAGGGCTCCTCACAGACTTGTGCCGCGATAGCAATTCCAGAAGGGTCAAGTGTGTTATACCCACGAGGTGGAAGGCCGTCATTAGGCTGATGCACCAAGTAGCAAGATGTGTCCCCCTTCTCAAGAAATGCCACCTCCGAGAAAAGTGCTGAACTTTCGATGTCGACCCTAACCGGATTGTTCAGTCCAGTCTGCGGAAACGTCCAAAGCCCGATATCATCATTCGAAGGCGATCCAAATGTTAACTCCACGAGGTCCCCCAAAGGCGAGATGCCACCTGCCACGGTGGAGACGGGCTGAGCAAGCATATCCACCCCGGATAATGGGTCCAAATCCGACATGGTGTCCACCTCAGCTTCGGATTCCAAACCCCAAATGTCGACCCCCTCCAGAGGGTCCTCCGTATAGTCGACCTCATCTTCGTAAGTACCCATATCATGAGCTGCCCTTCAATACTCTCTGGAATACTGATGGAGAAGACAGATGCCCACTGATAACAACAAGAGTGCATAAATAATTACCGATTGACTGACAGACCTGACCTTGAAGCCAGAGTTCAGTGCTGTTGCCAATAAAGTTGGCCTGGAGCTGGGTCCAGAGGTAATCCACCAAGAAGAGCTGTAGCATACGACCCCACCAAATAGGGGTGCCAGACCAAACAAGACCCACCAAATAGTAGCCGCCGGTTCAGCGACCAAGAAAGGGCGAAACCCCAGACCGCCACATCTTCAAACCCCGAGCAATAAACTAAGTGGAAGCCCACCAAGGGTTGTATTACCCACCAGAATGGACCGAAGGGGCCCAGGAAACCCAGTAAGATCAAATAAAACAATCAGGGTTTAAACAGTAGTGGAATAATTACCCGGTGAGAATCGAAACCCGCGGAGAATCAGAGTTCCTTCATCGCCAAGCACAGTCGCTCTTTCATGGTGAGCGGGAGGCAAAGCCGATAGTCTCAGAAGCACAGGAGAAGCTAGGGTTTGGTCGCCGCCATGTTCGCCCGCGGAGCTCCTTCTTTCGGACGAGGTATCCTTTCTCCTCCGCAACTTACTTTTACCTTATGATGGACGATACCGTTAAAAATTGCTAATAGGTAGAACAAGTGAAATGCCCGTTAAAAATTGCTAATAGGTAGAACAATTGAAATGCCCGTTAAAAATTGCTAATAGGTAGAACAATTGAAATGCCAGTATTGCCTCACGTGTAAGAAAATAAACTATTTGATTACAAAGGACAAGAAACTATGCGAATCATAAGCCTACAATGTGTTTATGAATCCTCAAAATTCCAAAAAGGACAAACCATGCATCAAAATGACATCCATATCAATATCCTCAAGATCCTAAAACAAATGCACGCCACTATACTCAAAATTACCAATTGTTGAATTTTCTGCACAAATATGCTCTCGATTTCAAACTAACTAATAAGAGGAAATATATGTAAAAATAATTGAATCCACAATCCATCTCCTAAATAAATCACCATACTCAAACTAAGTCTCAAACATAACTTACTCATATAAACTAAGACATCATTATATTAACTTAATATTTGTATAATGTTGAATACTTAATATATATTAAAGAATTAGCTTAGATTCTTCTATTGTGTCATTTTTAATGAATAATAAGCTTAACTAAAAATGAATATTCTAGCCAAATGTAAATGAGCTTTAACAATATGGTATAATGGACTAACAATGGATGTTAATGAATGTCTTAAGTAAAGAATGAAATTCAATTTAACAACTATGATTGAAGAAAGTATAAATGTTAATCAAGTCACTACATTTGAAAAACTAAAAGTTCTAACTTGATGTTTTTAACAAGACCCCCAATTATCCCTAGCCTTAAATAAGGGTAAAAGGAGGCAGTACTAGGCCAACCCAACCTTCATAGTCCAATTATGGAAATGGTGTCTAATTATTTTTTACCTTTTTCAACTTTCTCAAAACCTAAAATAGATGGCATTGTTGTGTTCGTCTCAGTGATACCTTTCCATTAATTTAAATTTTCTTAGATGTGACCATTGACTCCTAGATCAAAAGATATGGTCATTCAAATATTTTTTGATGAGAGAAGGCCACATCATCTTGATTACCCGCATAACACCCACATCGTCCCCACATGGCGCTCACATGGCTACCTTAGTTGTGTGCCATCTCACCAACCACGTTTTAGTTCTACACAGTTGTTGACCCATTCATGTTGTTCCACATATTAATACCCTCTCTACAACTCGTAAGGCCAAACACAACTTATGGACAATATAGAAATTTCACACAGGCGTGGGCCCCTCTAAGGCCACATCACCTTGGGAATAGAATCCCAATAGGAACTTTTGTAGCCCCCCATTAAAACTATTGGGGACAACCTTGTCAGGGTTATGTGGACTCCTAGTTGTCCCTCCTCCACATGTCCCAATGCCATCTGCTACAACTTCTTGCATGGGATCTAGCACACCACATTTTCCTAGTCCATATCCATTTGTGAGGCTTTCAAACTACCCAAGTTATGTAGATAAGACACCTTGCAACCCACCACCTTCAATTTATCCTAACCAATTACACAATCACACTCTTTTCACACCTGTGCGAGTAGGATTTTCGTCGACACGTCACCTCAGGAATTAAATCCTAGTGAGATTGCACTTAACTCCTTTGGAAATCACAAGCGAAAAAAGCATTGTGGTGACATCATAGAATGTTACGTAACCATATTAGAAAACAAAATAATCGATAGACCAATGGATTAAAATAAGCCTCTTCAAGGGGGAACCCTCCTTTAACATCACATAAATGAATAATTTTTGGATGATATAAATGACATGACCTTCTTGGTATATATGGGAGTCTAAAGGGTCATAATATAATCAAGGCCTACGTAACAATAATAATTTAAGGGCACAATAATAACAATAGTGGGCTTCTATGGATCACAAAAAATAACAATATGGCGGCTACATGGGGCACAACAATAACAATATCGAGGCTACAATAGTATTATAAGGGCCTAGCATGCCCCTCTCCTTCAAAAAAGTATTTTCCTCTACGCTTGATTAGTTCTATATGCTTCTATCTATAATTCCCATCCTCCCATGTGGAATATTTAGTGGGTAATGTCTTCCACTTAATGAGATACTCTTAAATTGAATGATATTGTAGCTATCGGGTTCTTATTTCCATGATTGCTTCAAGCTCAAATATGATTTTCCTTCCTCATCAAGTTTTGGAAATATTGTTTGAATTGGTATGTTGTCACCTATAACCTTATTTAATCACGAAACATAGAAAACTAGGTCTAATGAGGAAGATGAACGTAGCTCTAATTTGTATGCCATAATACCAATATTTTGCAACACCTTCTAAGTGCCATAGTACTTGGGTGATAATTTATTATCCTTCTGTTGAAGCCCCGAAAATCGGGTCTACAACAAGGGGGGTACCTACCCGGTCCGGACCTTGGTTAGCAGCTCCTTTTCCGTTTGGTGTAGTGGGTCCGACTGGGGATAATGGGACCAATTTCCCAATTTGTGTGTGTGTGTTGAGAATAGATATTTCCTTTCTAAAAAGGTTCCTAAGTGAAGTGCTTTTATGCTATTTCTAATCTAATCATATGCAAATTGTATTCTAATTAAAACAGAAATATCTAATTCTAAACTAAACCCGGGATAAAATCTTGTTTATGCGATCTAAAATAATTTCAAATAACAACTGATAATAAAGATTATTCAACTGCTATAAGAAAAGAATTCAATAAAGATAAACCACTTCATATAAAAATTTAGATGAAACAGTTGTGGAAAACATATCGCATAATAAGCTATTCATACATTAAGCATAAACAAATAGTCATCACCGTACAAAAGTGCCAAATGATAACTGAAGCATTCAAGCATCAATATATAAATAAATGAACATAAATATCACTTTTAACACAGAAGAAGAAAAAGTTAAGAGATAAAAGTACCATTTATAACTGGTTCTACTCATGAGCTAGAAGCAATAATGATTTATCTTTCTCCTAATCCAATATCTACTAAGAGTACAGAAATGCAACATCAGTAGCAGATATTAGACACAGATATCAATAAATCTCGTTCCATTCATTTATCAAAACCTCCTCTGAGGGTGCAGAAGTGCATGTTCTGAGGATAATTTTTTGACAAATTTCTAGACCCTTCTCTAAATGCATGAAAAGGGTTTAAATACTACTAACTAAATCTAATTATAGTTTATTACAAAAATTTAGGATTCGGTTTAAATGACCGTCCTTTTTCTAGGCAAAAATAAAGTAAAGCTAACACTAAATCTAAAACTAAAATTAATCAAATAACTACTTGTGGATTTGGTCTTTGAATTTGCAAGCATCCAGCATTGATTTGAGAAGAGGGGGCTGGCTGACTTCAGATTTTAGTTGTCCCGAAAAGACGGAATCAGCAAGTGTGGGCACGATCTTCTCAACAGAATTAATGATGCAATTAAGAGTACTTCATTAACTTTGTGGTTTTACTAGACACGTCCAGTAAGAATCCCAGTTTAATTTTGTCAATCCTTGAATTGATTTTGCCTTCTCTTCCGCTTTCTGTTTCCACTCTGTTTGAAATTGTTGTGCTTGTGGTAGATATCCCGGAATGGTTTCTGAAATTTAATTTAACTTTGTGCAAATTCTCATTTACACAATCAGTGATGTTGCTCGTCGCTGTAGCTGCTTCCTCTGCCACTTTTTCTGCCTCTCTGATCTGTGCATCCCAAATGCTAAAGAGCATTTCTTTATGACTATCATTGATAATTGGTGTTGCTGCTCTTTTTCCTTCCTCTGTCTTTTGCCATGCCAAATAATTAGTAACTCTTTCATTTGTTAAATCATAATCATGTCGTATTTCTACGACATGATTAGTGATTTTATCGCTTTCTTGACAAAAAGAGTTCCACTGTGAGATTTTCTAGCATAATATGTCTTACTGTTGTAGCAATTGATTATTCAAAGAAATAGATTCTGAAATAAACTCTGTAAGCTTGGGGTCTTCTTTATGCATTTCTTGCATAATCTGTATTTATTTTTCTTTTTCAGCCAAGCTTTTCTGATAACTGATTTGCATTTGCTGAAACTCTTGCTGTAACTTTTCAAATTTCACCTATGCTTCACTGTTGGCATGTGCTTGTTGAAATTGTTGTTGCAGAACTTGTATATGATCCTCTTTTTCATTTAATAACAGCCTTACCTCAGATTCTTTGTCAATAGTTGCAGAGGCATAAGCTCCTATTATCTGAGATAATTTAGTAAGATTTTCAGTGGGATATGTAGTAGGATCTTTCCATAAAACATCCAATTGTTCTGCATCAGTAGAGAGCGCACTATCTAATTTTCTCTTCTTTCTTTGCTTCCTTACTACTGCTTTATGTTGCGAGCTGTAGAAAATATCCAGAGGAGTAATTTACTCTATTTTAAGTACAAGCTCGGTAGAGGGAGTAATGGGTATATGTTCTTTTTCTGTGACATTGCCACTTATTTATGTAACCAAAACTTTTTCTGTTTGTACAGGAGTTTGTATGTTCTGTCCTTCAACATTAATCATATCATTAAATGATTCCCATTCTTTATCTAACTAAGTGCTGATGGATGGTTGTTGTACATTAAAAGGTGGAAGAATCAACTGTGGGGTAGTTGAAGTCTGTTGTTGTGAAAGCTCTTTTGATTGAGCTGTATCCTTGACTGCGCCTTCACTTTTATCCTGATCAGATTTTTTAGAATGTTCAGAAATTTCTTCGTCATACTTTGACTTAGATCTCACTGAATCTAAGCTGCCACTGAGACTGACACTAGGATTTGGTTCCCTTGCAGGTTCCAGATGCAAATTATCTAAAGGAATAGTAGTCAATCTTCTTTCTCTGTATACTTTAAACTCTTGAAATTCTTCTAGGGAGAACATGTCTTTAAATGAACATTTTTCCTAAAACATATCGTCAAAAAGATCTTCTTCTCCAGAGAATACTCTTACTTTGACAGAAGTGGTGAAATCCTTGACAATACTATATGGATCAAATAGCCTTCTCAGAAACTTAAACAATTTTAAACATGTAACATTGCTTACTTCCTTAAACATGTGACCCACATCAAACAATGAAAATGCTCCGCAGGAAATAGGAAATTGTGGCCAGATGGCCTTATTTTTATCCTTTAATTCTTTTGTCAAACCTTCGTCTCCACGGGTTTTATATGTGATTTTCCGAGCTATGAGTTTATCCAGAACATATAAGGGCAAAACATAAGGAGAAGCAATGCTTCCAAAAACCCTCACATAAGTAAACAGTTCTTCTCCAAACCATCTTGCGACAGGGAGAATGTCAACTTTTGCTTCAGGGGACAACCTTGGAGCATCCTTATTATACAACACTCTGTATAGAGGCAACATTATTCCATAGAAAATTTTATAAAAATGAGGAATGAATTTTGATTCCCACAATTCTTTGTGATAGACATGAATAAGCAAGGGATCCTGAACTGTCCATTGCCAACCCATTAAAGGGAACTTAGAAACAAAGCAGATTGAAGCCATAACATAGGCAGATAGATAAAAAGGAGGATAAATCCTCTGAGACACAGTCCGTTTACTAATGTCGATGTAATATATATGAAAGAATTAGCTTGGATTCTTCTATTGTGTCATTTTTAATGAATAATAAGCTTAACTAAAAATGAATATTCTAGCCAAATGTAAATGAGCTTTAACAATATGGTATAATGGACTAACAATGGATGTTAATGAATGTCTTAAGTAAAGAATGAAATTCAATTTAACAATTATGATTGAAGAAAGTATAAATGTTAATCAAGTCACTACATTTGAAAAACTAAAAGTTCTAACTTGATGTTTGTAACAAGACCCCCAATTATCCCTAGCCTTAAATAACGGTAAAAGGAGGCAGTACTAGGCCAACCCAACCTTCATAGTCCAATTATGGAAATGGTGTCTAATTATTTTTTACCTTTTTAAACTTTCTCAAAACCTAAAATAGATGACATTGTTGTGTTCGTCTCAGTGATACCTTTCCATTAATATAAATTTTCTTAGATGTGACCATTGACTCCTAGATCAAAAGATATGGTCATTCAAATATTTTTTGATGAGAGAAGGCCACATCATCTTGATTACCCGCATAACACCCACATCGTCCCCACATGGCGCTCACATGGCTACCTTAGTTGTGTGCCATGTCACCGGCCACGTTTTAGTTCTACACAGTTTTTGACCCATTCATGTTGTTCCACATATTAATACCCTCTCTACAACTCGTAAGGCCAAACACAACTTATGGACAATATAGAAATTTCACACAGGCATGGGCCCCTCTAAGGCCACATCACCTTGGGAATAGAATCCCAATAGAAACTTTTGTAGCCCCCCATTAAAACTATTGGGGACAACCCTGTTGGGGTTATGTGGACTCCTAGTTGTCCCTCCTCCACATGTCCCAATACCATCTGCTACAACTTCTTGCATGGGATCTAGCACACCACATTTTCCTAGTCCATATCCATTTGTGAGGCTTTCAAACTACCCAAGTTATGTAGATAAGACACCTTGCAACCCACCACCTTCAATTTATCCTAACCAATTACACAATCACACTCTTTTCACACTTGTGCGAGTAGGATTTTCGTCGACAAGTCACCTCAGGAATTAAATCCTAGTGAGATTGCACTTAACTCCTTTGGAAATCACAAGTGAAAAAATCATTGTGGTGACATCATAGAATGTTACATAACCATATTAGAAAAAAAAAAAATAGATAGACCAATGGATTAAAATAAGCCTCTTCAAGGGGGAACCCTCCTTTAACATCACATAAATGAATAATTTTTGGATGATATAAATGACATGACCTTCTTGGTATATATGGGAGTCTAAAGGGTCATAATATAATCAAGGCCTACGTAACAATAATAATTTAAGGGCACAATAATAACAATAGTGGGCTTCTATGGATCACAAAAAATAACAATATGGTGGCTACATGGGGCACAACAATAACAATATCGAGGCTACACTAATATTATAAGGGCCTAGCATGCCCCTCTCCTTCAAAAAATATTTTCCTCTACGCTTGATTAGTTCTATATGCTTCTATCTATAATTCCCATCCTCCCATGTGGAATCTTTAGTGGGTAATGTCTTCCACCTAATGAGATACTCTTAAATTGTTGTAGCTATCGGGTTCTTATTTCCATGATTGCTTCAAGCTCAAATATGAATTTCCTTCCTCATCAAGTTCTGGAAATATTGTTTGAATTGGTATATTGTCACCTATAACCTTATTTAATCACGAAACATAGAAAACTAGGTCTACTGAGGAAGATGAACGTAGCTCTAATTTGTATGCCATAATACCAATATTTTGCAACACCTTCTAAGTGCCATAGTACTTGGGTGATAATTTATTATCCTTCTTAGCTTGCTCGAGGGACATTTTTTTGTATTATTGTAGCTATATAAATACCCAATCGACTATGTCAAAACTTCTTTCATTATGATGTTGATATGCTTGTTAGTTCATTCAATTTTTTTCCAGAGTGAGGTCATCATTCAAGAGTTGGATAACTTGTTTTTGATGCACGATGTGATCGTCCACTAGTTGAACCTTATATTTTTCTCTTAAATATGATGTTATGGATGATGGATGATGTAACACCCTCCTCCCACGTTTACACAAGCTACCAGGTCCACTAGGGTAAACATGCGACGAGAGGCTACTATGATGAGATCTAACTCCCCATGTATAGTTAAGGAAGTTAACCCGACAAGAAGAACCAAATTGAACTTCCACACATGCTTCAGAACCTCCAAGCGTGAACCAACCTTTCCACGTGACCAACCCCTCAGGAAAGTTAACCTTTCATTGGTATAACTCCCCAGTTTTTGCCTTGAAAATCCATGCATGTGACTGTAGGACTCCAGTTGCTCCCACAATAAGGGAAAGCCAAAAATTGTGGAATTGTTCAGCTAGTTTTGTGCCAGCGACCCTGAGATTTGTGCCACTTTTTAGGGCTAGGACTCAGGCCACTACCCAGAACTTCATGAAAGCTTCAGAAATAATAAATAACATTGATACAAAGGTAATAATGCAAAAATTTAATCAATGACTTGACTGGACCCCTACTAGCCATGACAGACATTTCATTAAACATGTCATCCTATTATGCACATGGTTCAATTGGAAGTATTTTTACACTTGATAAATGTTTTCTTGCTCAAAATAGAATATGATAGAATAAAGGAATAAAACCATGTTCTTTTTTTTTTTAATTTCATTTTCTTGAAAATTTTCATTTGGTGGTGCAGTAAGAGCCACCTCATTCACTAACCATTGGTAGGAATATTTGCAGTAGAAGAGAGACATGGGAATAAAGATAACCATTAGTGTCAAAAGCTACAATTTGAGGTCTAAAATCGAATTCTTCTTATATTTCTTTTCAAATATAAAATTTCAATTACATGAACAGTTAAGTATGCTCTCTTCTTGTGCTTCTCTCTTCTTGTACTTTGTTGCGACTTGAAATGTCAGAAAGGAAAATAGGATCAATTAGATTTGGAATATCATAATAAAAATCCATAGATCTCGAAAAATGACAAGGAGATCTAAATTTATTATTCATTCTTAAAAAAATACTTAAATTTTGATCTCTAGTTCCCAAATAGATTTCTCTCAAAACTTCTAAAGAGAGTTTTCTTTTAATAATTTTTTGTTTTTTTTTTTTTTTAGGCCTCCAAACTACTAATAAGTTCAAAAAAACAAACAATTCTATCATAAGTTAGTATATATATATATTAAAAGACCATTTAAAAAAATAATAATTCAATTAAATTATATTTAAAAAAACATAAATAAATAAATACAATAACAAAAATAAAAAAATAAAATAAACGAAATCGTAAAAAAACAAATCTAAAAACAAAAACAAAAAAAATTAAAAATAGATTAAAAAAACCAACCAAACGTACCCACAAAATAAAACATAAAAAACAAAACAGAACCTAAAAAAAATTAAATAACAATAAACGATAATAGATACATATTAAAAACAAAAGCCTTATTTTAAAAAATCCACATCATACATAAAACAAATAGGGAGGAATAAAAATGAGGCGAAGCTCTGGAAAATGCATGACGACGCTGGTGAAATGTGTGGTTTTGGCGAAGGGAAACATGGGTTCCATTCACCGTTTGGGTGTCAGCCTTTAAACATGCAAATAAAAAACTTGAGTGTGTGCGCTTGATTGATATCGATTTATAGAGTGATAAGGGGGAGACTCTAAGTTTTTAGATCTTCTTTTGCAGGGAAGAGGATGAGTCTAAATTGATGTCAAATATTTCAGTAGATTGATAACAGTCTGATGGATGGAGTACAACAGGTGGAAATTTTGTTTTCTTCCCACACATCTTGGATCAATTAGCAGACGGTTTACATTTTGTTTCACCGTTAATATCTGAAAATATAAATAAAGTTGTTTTCTTTTAAATTCACAAGTGGCTCATTTAGCCTAATTGTAAGTCATATAACTTAGGTGTAAGAATTCATGAGTTAAATTTGGGGCATTTGATTTCTCAACAATGCAACATTTTGACCTTAATCATGCAACAATTTGTTGCCACATGGTAACATATCATTGGTCCATTTCAATTGTCTAACGTCAACTTTCCACATATTCTGTCAACTAATCATGGCACATGAGCATCCGTACTACCACGTGGCACTCCCTTGCGTTGCCACATGGCACCCACCCACCGCATTTTTTACTTTTTTTCTAAAACTTCAAACAAACATAACTTTCTCATATGACATATGTTTGAGGCGATTCAAACATCATTGGAAATATATAGACAAGGTATACATAACAAGATGGTTTTCATTAACGTTTGAGACAAGAAAAAATGGTTATTTTCTATGCATTTTTACAGCAATTGGACATGTAAAACATCATGACATCATCAAAACATGTTTCTAATATGAATTTTCTTTAACCTAGTTTTTCAATCATTGAAATTGGGTATCAAACAAAGAAATTATCAAAAAAATACTGATAGGTTGTCTAAGTTACCACTTGCTGGCAAGTAAAAGTTCATTTCACTTTTATATTCCTTGAATTTGTTTTATTAACACTATTTATGAATTTGTTGTGTATATATATTATGAAGAGATATCAGTCACCTCTCCCAATTAAGAATATTACGTTTTATTTACGATTAGTGCTGAGCTTTTGCAGGTTTCAAGATGATCAAAGAAGACCAATTTATGCACAAGTGGTTCTCAAAGACCAATTTGTTTTTCAAGAAGAACACAAAGAAGTCAAGTCTATATCAAATCACATCCATAATTCCATTTTTACTTATTCAATTTCATCTTTCTAAGCGTTGTACACTTTTCCTCCATCTCGCCTTTTAGCCATCGATCCCCGTTAAAACCCGTTTTCTTTTATATTTATGTATTAAAAAAAACCTTTCATTTCAGCTTCTAAAAATACGCTGTTCGAATGTTTAAAATTCGTATTTTATGTGTCGGGCCAAAGCCCTTTTGATTTTAGCCCCTCCCGCCTTGATCTTCATATGACCCGAGTCCAGGACCGCAGGCCAGGGAAAGGGGGCTTATCGTTTGAGTCCCGGGCGCCGTTTGCAACCGTCCGATTCAATTAAATCAACGGCGCGGCGATCATTGAAGAGAGAGGATCCCACATATGGCCCCGGCACGCAGCAAAACCGGCCTTTTTCCCCGCACCACTCTTGTCGGCTGGCGGTTTCGGACCGAAAACCAGCGATTCCACACGGGACGCGCCACGTGTTTTGGGGTACGAGCAGGAAACCGCCCATTCCCCGCGCGTTAAACTTCAACTGATGGCTGGACAGCGGGGTCCACAGAGACCGTCGGATCTCTAGATCTCCATCCGACGGCGGAGATGCAATTAAACCGTCCGTCCATTGATATGTCCCGCCACGTCCCACAGTCCGCCACCGTGTCACTGTTTCACGCTTCCGCCCGTTAACTCACTCACCACGTCGCCTCCCATTTGCCCCCCGCTCGCCTATGTGTCACCCCCGTACATTCCTCCGCGCCAATATATATATATATATATATATATATATATATTTTGTGTGTTTTATTCGCATTTGCCTATAGTTCTTCCTCCCGACCTCACTGTGTGACACTCCGCTCTTTTTGCGAAAAGCCTCCACTGTTCACTCCCAACTACCCGTATGTCACCGTTTCTAGTTTGTCTCCCCATCATCTCCTCCATTCACACTTCCGTCACCCCTGCCTTCGTCCGGGTCAGTTTTTCTAACAGTTTCAGGGTTTTGCAGGTTCCAAATGGTAGAAGAGACGTCTAAATCCACCGCTTCCATTGCAGAAAATCAAGAATATATCAGAAGGTGATTTCTTGCAGGCGAAATTTAATGCAAGAAGCTGGAGCCGGTATATGAAATGACCACAATTAAAGAAGACATAGACAGAGATTCTTAGAACCCTCCAGAGAAGTTTACTTCTCATTTAAGGTCCGGGGCTCCAATTCAAAATCAAAGGCTAGGCGTACAATACTGAATGGAAGATTTTCTCAGAACGCTCATAGTAGCAGATTTGCCTGCAGCCAGAAGCATCCCGATGTATATTTTTTATTATTTCTGTCTTGTACATAAGGAGATTTTTATCTCCCAGCATTTATTTCTTTAGACAGATTGTTAGGTATATTCATTTATGGTCAGTCATTCATAAAAAAAGGCGCAAATGTTTTCCGCCATTTTTATCTAAGTCATTAATTGTACATCATCTTCCCCTCCTCTAGAAGTTTCTGACTTCTCTATAAATACAAGAAAAGAAGACATTGTTGAGGTTCCAGATTTCGGTAAGCAAGCTGAGCAGCGAGAAGATCATTGTATTCATCTTGTGACATTTCTGTATGAAGTTTCAGAGCCCGTAGGGTCTCAGTGAGGAGGGGTTATGACTGTATTGAGGATTCTGGTCTTTGGTATATTACAGTATGTAATTTCTCTCATGTGTTAATATATCATCCTTTTTCATGCAAACTTTCTTCTTGTATCATGTTCTAGAATGCGAGTGGCTCACTAGTTTGCAGTAAGGATTCATCTTAAGTGGTGCCCTTTCTGGAATTAGTCAAGCGCTTTAAATAGGCCTAGAAGTGATATGTTGTTCCATGTTCACTCTTTCATAATTTCTGCTATATTAGTGGCTTGAGGATTCGTAAATTGATACGCCCTTTTGTCAGTAATATCTTCTTATGTTCCTTCCTGCCCGCACTTCTTGATATCTGATTTCTGTAATATATTATTTGAATCGGCCCCCTTTACAGTAAAGCGGTCTCTTAACTGTCTGATACTACCATGCTGAAGTTTTACTCGATGTCTTTACTTTATTCCTATCTGTGTATCAGCCATTGAAAGAGAATTGGGACCAATTTAATCTATTTCAATTTCCTTGTTTAGAACAAGAGATAGTAAGTGAGTCCCTTGGACTGACAACCCAAACTATAAAGGACTCCTTGCTATATTAAGATGTCCTAGGCACTGGTCTATGGCAACTCTAGGCTGTCTCTAGGAGGGTGACAAAATCATCCACAACATCTTTCTGGTGCCGTTGCCGGGGAGCGAATTCAAGAATATCAGTTCCCTGGGTTTTCGACATTTTATTTCACTCTCTAATCAGGTGAGCACAGAGAGGTGAAGAGTTGCAGATTTCTCACCTTGGCGACTCCACTGGTCCTATTTGATAAATCTCATTAGTAGTCCTGGCTCCTCGTAGGCCGCATTTGAGGTTAGATACAGCCCAACTGAAAACACCCTACGTGTCTGACCCAGAGAAAATTATTCATAAAAAAGTCTGGAAGGAGAGGAAGTCAGCCCGTGCTGAAAATCCTGAGTGTTCTGTTGAAGATTATCCGCCCTCTTCTTCTCAAGAAGTTAGAACAGAAAATCCCGAAGTTTATCTAGAAACCCCACGTAGGGGAAATACTTTATTTGGGGAAGAACCTTATCCTGTTTCCGAGGCTGAGGAAATTAAAGAGGTCACTGAAGTAGCTCCCGTCAACCGAGAACTATTCCCATCCACACCTCAGACCTCGGTCCAATATATTCCCATTGTCATTCACACTCCGCTTCCCCCTACCCCTCTCCCTTCTTTTGTTTCTCAGATTGTTGTGCAACCCCCATCGCCTCCAATGGCCAATGTTCCTGCTTTTCTCCTGAACAAATACGCCTCTCTGGCCTTACCCCAAGTGTTGAACGATATGCCACAGGATTATCTGAAGATTCTGCCAAGGTTCAATGGTGAAAATGATGTGGATGCTCAGAAACATCTCGAGACCTTCTGCTCTTTTGCAGAAAATTTGAATGTTGAACACCTGGATGTGGTTTTGAGATTATTTGTGCAGTCTTTAGAAGGTGAAGCTAGAAAATGGTTTAAAACATTGGGTAATCGTTCTGTGACAACCTGGGATCAGATGGAAAACGTTTTCCTCAGGAAGTGGGGAGAAAAGAAGGATTATGGAATGTGCCTTACTGAGTTTAATACTATCAAGAAGAAACAGAATGAAGGGGTATCAGAATTCATCAAAAGATTCAACAAGTTGTATCTAAGCTTGCCTCCGGAAATGAAGCCAAATGAAGCTGCTGCCAATATGATTTTCATAGCAGCCTTTGATTTTGACTTTGGATTCTCCTTAAGGGAAAGAAAACCTGCCACACTCGATGATGCACAATCAGATGCCCTGGAACTAGAAGCGAACTTTGCCTCTACAGGAAAGTTAAAAGGGAAAATTGAACCAGATGCCAGGAGGAAAGGCAAAGAAGAAGTTTCTACCTCTAACCAGGATATACCATGTCATACCAGGAGGTAACTCCTCAAAATTGCAATGTATATTAGCTGAAGAATGTACATGCTTATATATATGGGAGGTGAGGCTATTGGGATTCAGCTCCCAATGACTCTTGGCCTTCCTTATTTCCTAATAACAAATAATATACAAAAATAAATGTGCACACCCATCCATAGGATTAGGTGTCAACATTCCCCCCTTTAATCCGAAGGGATGTAGGTGAGTCCAAGCATCGATCTGAACTTTTCAAACTTCTCTCTTCCAAGTGCTTTGGTGAAGATGTCAGCAGTTTGCTCATTTGTGGAACAATGATGTAGATGGATGGTTTTGGCCTGAACATGATGTCGAATGAGATGGTACTTTGTATTGATGTGCTTTGTTCGATCATGGAACCTTGGGTTCTTGGCCAACTTTATTGCAGAAGTGTTGTCGATCATGAGTGGAGTGGAATACATTTGTTTCATCTGCAAATCTTCCAGGATTTTCCGGAGCCACACAATTTCCTTTGTTGCTTCAGCTGCTGCCACATATTCTGCCTCGGTCGTGGAATCTGCTGGAACTGACTGTTTTCGTGATCTCCATGAGACAGCTCCTGATCCAAGACTCATGGTGTAACCTGTAGTAGACACGCCTGTTTCTTTGTCGCCATCAAAGTCTGAATCAGAGTATCCGGTCAAGATGAAGTCGCCTACCTGTGTATATTTGAGTCCAAAGTCTTGAGTCCCCTTCAAGTACCTTAGTACTCTTTTTGTAGCAGACCAATGTCCTTCACAAGGTTTTTGCATGAACCTTGAGAGGATTCCAACAACAAATGAGATGTCAGGTCTGGTGGTGGTCAGATAGATAAGACTTCCTACAAGCTGTCTATACTTAGTTGCATCCTCAAATTCCTTCCCTTCAACTGATGTGAGCTTCAAGTTTTGTTCCATTGGAGTGCCTAAGGGTTTACAATCATCCATGCCAAATTTGTTCAAGAGATCTCCAATGTACTTCTTCCGAGAAAGAAAGATGAATTTAGGATGTTGAATTACTTCAATACCCAAATAGTAATGAACATGACCCAAATCAGTCATTTCAAAACCTTTCTTCAACTCTTTCTTCATGGATGCAATATAGCTCTCATTGTTTCCCGTTATCAAAAGATCATCTACATATACCACAAGATATACAACTGTTTTTCCAACTTTCTTAACAAACAAAGTTGCATCATCAAGATCAAAGTGTTTGAAATCAAGTTTCAGAAGATGCTCGGTCAAATTCTCATACCAGGCTCGTGGTGCTTGTTTGAGGCCATACAAGGATTTCACAAGTTTGCAAACTTTGTGTTCTTGACCCTTTATCACAAATCCTTCTGGCTGGGACATATAAACTTTCTCCTTCAGATCTCCATTCAAGAACGCTGTTTTTACATCCATATGATGAACTTTCCATCCACTTTGAGCTGCTAAGGCAAAGAGAGTCCGGATGGTGGTCCATTTTGCTGTGGGAGCAAACGTTTCTTCATAATCAATTCCTTCCTTCCGTGCGAATCCTTTTGCCACAAGCCTGGCCTTGTGCTTGTCAAGTGAGCCGTCTTCTTTGTACTTGTTCTTGTAGACCCACTTACAGCCAATTGGTTTCGTTCCCAAAGGCGGATCAACCAGCTTCCAAGTGCCATTCTTTATCAAGGCATCATACTCCTTCTGCATTGCTTCTTTCCATTCATCATGAGAAGCGGCTTCTTTGAAGGAAGTTGGTTCATGATCTGCAGACAAACTCAATTCACAGTTATAAGCAATATCCATATCAACAGGGGAATCAGAATTATCTACATCACCTTCGATTTCTTGAGTGGAACTTCTTGTTCCTGGTTTTCCAACCTCATCAGGATGAACATCCTCCAGTGTCTTTGTCAGCCATTTGGGGGGACCTTTCTGAGATGGCCCTGGCTGGTCACTTGACTGAGTTGGGATTGATTCAAGATTAAATCTCCCAATTCTGTCAATCACATCATCCAATGTGTCATCCGTGGTGGTTTCTTCATGTGGGGGAGAGTGTGGTTCAGGAAATGATTCCACAGTTTGATTCAATATCGGAATCCCCCCTTCAAGGTGTGGAATCACATTATCAAATTCTTTGAAATACTTTGCATGTGTGAATCTATTCAGGCGATCAAGTTGCCGCTCAACAACCTTGTCACTCTTGGATGATTCAAGAAATATGACATCTCTTGCTATCACAAACTTCTTATTTGCTTCATCATAGAGACGATATCCTTTGGAGGTATTGGAGTACCCCAAGAAGATACATTTTCTGCTTCTAGCAACAAGTTTGTTCCTTTGACCCTTGGGTATCAAGGCATAACAGGTGGACCCAAAGACCCTGAAATGCTTTACCGAAGGAATGTGGCCATGCCACATTTCAAAAGGAGTTTTATTTCTAATTGAACTTGAAGGACACCTATTCTTTATATAAATAGCACATAGAACTGCATCAGCCCAAAACATCAATTTTACATTCTTGAAAAATAACATGGAGCGGACCATATTTAAAATAGTTCTGTTCATTCTTTTAGCTACACCGTTCTGTTGTGGATTATATGGCACAGTAGTTTGATGTTTGATTCCATGTTGACGAAGATAATTTTCAAATTCGTTTGAAGTGTATTCTTTTCCATTATCAGTACGTAGAGAGCCAATATGTGTTTGTGCATCATTTTCAATCCATACATGAAAATTTTTGAAAGTTTGAAAAGCATCAGACTTATTCTTCAGTAAGTAAATCCAACACATCCTGGTGTAGTCATCAATAAATGTCATCATGTATTTATTTCCATTTGCAGAAGCAATAGGCATAGGGCCACATAAATCTGAATGAACAAGTTCAAGTTTCCTATGTGCTCTTGAGTGTGAATCATGAAATGGCTGCTTGCTATGCTTTCCTAGAATACATGCATCACATTCCTTAGGTTTTCTAG
Source organism: Pinus albicaulis (assembly GCA_034641835.2). Classification (NCBI taxonomy): domain Eukaryota; kingdom Viridiplantae; phylum Streptophyta; class Pinopsida; order Pinales; family Pinaceae; genus Pinus; species Pinus albicaulis. The sequence continues at coordinate 472,212,905 of CM076582.1, read as the reverse complement.
GAATTGTAGGCAGTCCATCAACACCATTTTTCTTCAACAAACGAAGGCTGTTATAATTTAAGTGTCCAAATCTAGCATGCCATAAAAGACTTGATGGAAATGTACCTTCATCATGATATGAACTGAAAGCAAAGTTTTGAGCATGAGCAGATGAACCTTTCAGCTTCAAGAGTCTCCCTTCTATTCCCTCCATGACAAGTGAGTGATCTGATGCTGATCTGACCTCTGCCTTGCCATCAAACAAGTGAACTGAGTGTCCTTGCTGCCGGATTTCGATCAGGGACAGCAAGTTTCTCTTCAACTCCGGGAGGTATAGAACCTCATGTAGGATATAATCAGGAAGACCAGGCAGTTTAAGCCTGACTGTGCCAAGCCCTGATGGCTTGAGTTTGGATTTATCTGCGAAATATACTGCTCCATCAACTTTGTCAGTGAAATCTTCAAAAAATCTTTTCTAAATGTCATGTGACATGTTGCTCCTGAATCTAGCAACCAATCATCTCTCCATGAAGTAAATGAAACATCAAAGAGGTTTTCAGTTACTCCATTGTTACAATGTGCTAGAACATAGTGAGCGGATTCAGGTGCTTTACCTTTGTATTTGTCATTGGTTTTACCTTTGTCTTGATTTCTGTGCTGCTCAATTTTGTTCCATGGTGTTCTGCATTTGGGTGCATCATGTCCATCTCTATTGCAGCGTGTGCAATGAAGATGGGATTTGTCAGCTTGTCTGCCCCCCCTTTATGTGAAGTTCCTTCTTCCTCTTCGTCTTCTGCCACCTCTTCCTCTGGATGAATCTGGAGCATGATTCTTTTCTCTATGTGCCAAATATGCAGCCTCTTCGGAAGATGAAGGGACTGCCATCTTCCCAAAAGCTTTCTCTCTTTCTGCAAACTTCTGCTCAAGTTTATCAAAGGTGATTTGTTCAAGGTTTCCACTTGCTTGCAAAGACTCAAGATAATGTGAGTAAGTCAGATATAATGCCTTAACATATGCTATGAGAGGTATTTCCATTTTTACACCAATGTTTTGAATGTCATGCATTATAGATCTTATTTCTGAAGCTAAAGCAAGGGGATCATCATTCTTCATTTCAAGACTGAACAGATTAACCATCAATTGAACATTTTCTAATTCTGAGTGTGAGTCATAGAGTTCTTTTAGTTTCTTCAAGGCTTCATAGGCATTTGAGAATGATGAAATATGGCGACTCACCTCTTCACTCACTGAAGCTGCAATCAAGGCATAGGCCTTGCAGTTTTTGTTTTCCCATATGGCAAGCTCTTTGTCTGAAGTGGGCTTCTCTGGTGGATTTTCTGCTTGTCCTTCACAGATTCCTCTCCACAGCTCATTAAAAATGAGTGTGTGTTTAATCTTCCGAGACCATTCAAGATAGTTCTCTTTGCCAGAGAGAACTATCCCAACAAGAGAGATGAGAGAATGCATTAGACTGCTGGAAAAAATCTTCTGAAGAGGAAACAAATTCTGCTATAAAAACTTCAAACTCTTGAAATATTTCAAATACAGGGGCAAAAACTCTTGCTGGAAAAAAATTTTCTGAGTTTAAAAACTCTTTCTGGAAACTAAATCTGCTCAGAAAACTTTTGCTGAAGACTGAAATTTAAAAAAAACCTCTATGCTATAGACTGATTCTGCATAAAAAAAATGTATTTTTTTTTGTTTGGGGAAAAAAGTATATGAAAAAAAAAAATGCAATTATGGATGGGAGGGGGGGGGCGGAATTGTGTGGGAGGGGCGAAATGGAGGAGAGCAGGGGCGTTGTGTTATAAAATGGGAGGGGGCGCACAGTGTTTAAATAACAGATAACAAAAGCACAGTGTGAATGGATATGCAAAGGGGCGCATACCATTACATGTCAATCACATTACCATGTCAAACCACATTACCAGCGTTTCAACGCATGACAACGCATTTCATGTCAGTGAGAGCGGTATTGATATTGGTAAGTGAGAGCGGTAGCGGTATTATGGGCGTATTTAAAAAAATGAGGCGTGGTATTGTAAAGTCGTGGTATGTTAAAACTGAAGCGTGGTATTGTATAGTGATTAAAAATTAAAAAAGTCGAACTGTAGGAAGGAGCAGAGAGCGGAATGTGTTGGTGAGAGGGTAGCCGGAGTGGCTGGGTTAGGAGAACGCTGCAGGCGTTGAACGCACTGTGTTGGACTCAAGATTTTGTAGAAACGAGCAGGTGTGTTGGACGCACTGTATTCTAGAAGCAGTGTATTATGATATTACACACTGCGTTTTAAACATTGCAATACAATATATATCAATGCTGCTGTAATAACAATGAAGGCGTTGTATATAAAACGTAAGGTGGAGCAACTGAAAAGGCAGAGCGTTTTATAAGAGCGATACACAGCGTTAATGGCAGAGCAGTATTACAATTCGAAAGGTGCTTGGAAGTGTTTGCAAAGACCGTTGCCAATGGAAGCGAATGGTTTGTGTGAGGTGAGGGCGTTTGGAGAGCGCGTTGCAGAGATGAGGGAGAGGGCGCGCTGCCTGTTGCAGAGGGTAGGCGCAGGGAGTGGGGGAGTGGAATGGCGAGGGGGTGGGAGTTAGGGTGAGGATGAGTGAGGGCGCAGGGAGAGGGGGAGTGAGGGTGCAGGATGAATGCGTATGGATGAATGAGGAGGCCCAAAAAGGGCTGTTACATAAAAAAATTTGAAATTGGATCTGCAGAAGACAGTTGCAGGACTGCTGGACTGGCAGAGCCTGCAATTTGCAGATTGACAGAGCCTGCAAATGTCAGTGCTATTTAGGGAAAAAAAATGCAGAATAACAGTCTAGCAATTAGGAGCAGCAGAAAACAATTAATAAAATTGACTGAGCAAAGGGTAGGGGAGTTACACCACAGGGCAGAAATGCCAAATGTGGGGCTGGCTCTGATACCATGTCAAACCAGGAGGTAACTCCTCAAAACTGCAATGTATATTAGCTGAAGAATGTAAATGCTTATATAGATGGGAGGTGAGGCTATTGGGATTCAGCTCCCAATGACTCTTGGCCTTCCTTATTTCCTAATAACAAATAATATACAAAAATAAATGTGCACACCCATCCATAGGGTTAGGTGTCAGCAGTTCGAGATAAAATGGATGAAATAGGTAAAATGATAAAGAAGATGGTCAAGATGGAACTAGAAGCTAAAAATGCAGCTCCCAAGAATTATTACAATGCTCAGAACAGAGGATACAATCCCCAATATAAGAGGCCACCTCTCCAAATATTGCCGAGAGAGACAAGGGAGCAGCAAGATCAGGTACCTCATCCCTTGTACCTGGAAGGACCAGTAGATGACTCCGCTGGAGAGGCAGCCTATGGATTAGAAGATTCAAACCTGGCCTTTTCAAATAATTATGATATGGAGTGCCCAGTGCAAGCAGAAGATGAAGAAGCTGAGATTGACCATTACTGCAAGCAATTTGCTGATTTCATGGAAGCCCAGTTCAACGTCAGATATGATCTCAGATCCTCAAGGAAGAGGACCAGAACTCAGGAGCAAGAGGAATAAATACCTCAGAAAGAAGCATCTGCTCAGAAGGAGTCAGCAACAAAGAAGAATGTGGAAAAAGGTAAGAATTTTCTAAATACCCCCTTGCAGTCAAATGATCAAATTCCTTCTTCTTCCAAAATAGCCAGCCCTCCTAATGCTGAGCCAGTGTCACAAGAAGTCAAGTCCTCAGTTGAGAATAAGGAGTCAAAAGAGGTAATGATAGAAAAGTCCACATCTGTTTTTAATTTGCAAAGAGAGCTTGAAAAGATTAAGATTCCTGTTCCTCTGACTGAATTGTTAAAACAGCCTGTATATCAGTCTCAGGTCACCTCTTTCATGCCTCTTCCTGAACCACAAATTGCACCTGATAGTCTAAATCTCCAAGAAGAAAGACCCATGGTAGTCTTTGGCCCACACGTTGAGGAGATAGACCCTTCTACTCCTCCCTTTTATGTGTCCCTAGTCATTCATGACCTGCTACTTCACAACTGTATGTTAGATTCTGGAGCTTCCCATAATCTTATGCCTTTGTCCGTCATGGAGCAACTAGGACTACAAATTACAAGACCATACAAAGATCTATATTCATTTGATTCGAAAAGGGTTAAATGCTTGGGAATGATTAAAGATTTAGTGGTCAATATAGCTCAAATCCCGGCAAAAAGTGTGGTCATGGACATTGTGGTCGCTGATATCCCAGCTCGCTTTGGCATGCTGTTGTCAAGGTCCTGGGGTACTAAGATTGGGGGATCGATTAAACTGGACTTGACATATGCCACTGTCCCAGTCTTTGGTGGTCAGGAGAGGAGGCTTTATAGGGAGACCAGATTTGTTAAAATGGTGACCACTGCTGATTGCTCAGACAATTCTCCAGTTTATAATAAAGAGGGTGACTTCTCATGTTTTGTGTTGGAAGAGAGTCAATACTATGCACATGAGTCCCCCTCTGGTCAATTCCAAGCCGAGCAATCCAAGAAAGGCCAGGAATCAGAAGTATGGACTTTGCATTTTGATGGAGCAAATTCCAGGGAAGGTAACGGGGCTGGGGTATTGTTAATCTCCCCCGCAGGAAAATGGGTACCGCTGTCTTTCAAATTGGAGTATGAAGCTACAAACAATGTAGCTGAGTATGAAGCATTGTTATTAGGCCTACAGACAGCTAGAAACATGGGCATCCAATGTCTGAAAGTGTTTGGGGACTCTGAGCTAATAGTGAGGCAGATTAAGAATGAATGTCAAGCTAAGCATCCTCGGCTCAGAGCATATAGAAACGAAATATGGGACATTATAGAAAATTTCTTCTTAGCATTTAATATACAGTTCATGCCCCGAGAGCATAACAGAATAGCAGACTCTCTTGCTGTGGCTGCTAGTACGTTCCGACCTCCTCAGAACCCATTGTTAAGATATGAAGTAGAGGTACGTTACAGACCATCTATCCCAGACAATATAAAGCATTGGCAGGTCTTTGAAGATGACGAACAGATGAAGAGATTCATGGAGACAGTGGGAGAATTCACAGGTATGGAAATTGATGATGATGAGGAGGAAGAAGCTGAAAACATTGCTGAAGGTAAATGGGAAGAGAATATAGCAGGAAATAAGGTACTGCAGTTAAAAGGAAATGTCATCCCTAGAGGTCTAGTACCTCTAGAAAGATTATTCAACAAGAATGATGTTCTCATGCAGCCAAACAAAGCAGTAGAAGAAGATCAAATGAGAGATTTAAATCTGGGTACTGCCACTGATCCCAAGATTGTTAAATTATCTAAAAGAATCTCAGAAGAATATAAAGAAAAGTATTTGAAGTTATTTCAGTCTTATAAAGATGTTTTTGCCTGGTCCTATGAGGACCTAAAAACTTTTGATGTAAATATCATACAGCACAAGATCCCACTCAGGGAAGATGCAAAGCCATACAAACAGAAGCTCAGGCAAATTAACCCCCTGCTTCTTCCCTCAATTGAGAAAGAAATTAGAAAATTGTTGAAGGCCAAAATAATTGTACCCTTGAGGTACTCAGAATGGATAGCGAATCTTGTTCCTGTCAGAAAGAAGAATGGAGAAATCAGGCTATGTGTAGACTTCAGAAATTTGAATAGAGCATCTCTCAAAGATAATTACCCACTACCTAAAATGGATCACATCCTGCAGAAAGTGGTGGGAGCATCCAGAATGTCAATGATGGATGGATTTTCAGGCTACAATCAGGTAGCTGTTTTCCCAGAGGATCAGAAGAAGACTGCGTTCACCACGCCATGGGGAACCTTTATGTATGCAAGGATGCCATTTGGACTGATTAATGCAGGTGCTACTTTTCAAAGGGCAATGGACATAGCCTTTGTTGGAGAACAGGACAAGTTCTTGGTGGTATATCTTGATGATATCACGGTATTCTCAAAGAGTGATGATGAGCATATTGTGCATTTGAGAAGAACTTTCGAAAAATGCAGAAGGTACGGCCTTTCTCTTAATCCCCAAAAATCTTTGTTTGCATTAGACGAAGGAAAACTCTTAGGACATATCGTGACTAAGGATGGTGTAAAAATTGATCCTAAGAGAGTTGAAGTAATAAATAGCATTTCTCTGCCAAGAAATAAGAAAGAAGTACAGGTGTTTTTGGGCCGAATAAACTTTTTAAGGAGATTCATTCCTAACTATGCAGAGATAGTTAGGCACATAACCAATATGTTGAAAAAGGACAGTGAAGTTAAGTGGTCCCAGGAGTCTAGGGATGCATTTACAAGAATTAAACAAGCATTTGCCGAAGCTCCCGTGCTAGCAGGACCGGATTATAGCAAGCCATTTATAGTATTTTCATTTGCTTCACCTCATACAATTGCTGGAGTGTTATTGCAGAAGAATGAAGAAGGATATGAACAGCCCATAGCTTTCTTCAGTCAGGTATTGTATGATGCTGAATTGAAATATAATATACTGGAGAAGCAGGCATATGCCCTGGTAAAGTACCTTAAAGCTTTTAGAGTTTATATCTTGCAATCCCATATTACTGCTTATGTTCCCACAGCAGCTGTAAAAGGCATTCTAGTTCAGGGAGACAGTGAGGGCAGAAGAGGAAGATGGATTGCAAAAATCCAGGAGTATGATCTAGACATAAAGCCTACTAAATTGATCAAGGGACAGGGACTTGCCAAGATGTTATCTGAATCTAATCATCAGGCTCTGGGCATTAATTTATCCATGATAGCAAATGAAGAATCAGAAAAAGAAGAGGAGCAACATGGACTAGAAATGGCCACACAAAAGGTACATGTGAAGTATCTGACTAGTCCTTGGTATAAGCAAATAGTTGAATACCTGTTGACGCTTAGCTGTCCTCCAGGATGTGACAAGGCAAAATACAGAACTGTAAGGATGAGGTCTCAGAAGTATGTCATTGCAAATGGACAGCTCTATTGGAGAGACCCTTTGGGTATATTGCTGTTATGCCTCACAGAAAATGAAGTGCAGAATATAATGACGGAATTTCATGAAGGAATATGTGGAGGACACTACAGCTGGAGGGCTACCACCAATAAAATCTTGAAGGCTGGTTTTTACTGGCCAAAATTGTATTCAGATACCTTTGCTTGGGTCAGAGCATGTGACAAATGCCAAAGATTTGCAGAAAGGCAGAAATTAGCATCTTTGCCCTTGATTCCCGTTCATGTAAATGAACCCTTCCAGAAATGGGGATTAGATTTTATAGGAGAAATACACCCCCCATCAAGCGGCCAACATAAATGGATACTCACAGCTACAGATTATTTCACGAAATGGGTGGAAGCCATACCTACAAGAAGGGCTACAGATGCTGTAATCATGAATTTTTTTGAAGATAATATCATATCTAGGTTTGGCTGTCCTGCAAGGATTGTAACTGATAATGCTCAAGATTTTAAGTCTGCCAGATTTGTAAGTTTCTGCCAAAGGTATAATATTGTATTAACTCATTCCACGGCATATTACCCCCAGGGGAACGGTTTAGCAGAATCATCTAATAAAACCCTGGTGAGGGCCCTGAAGAAAACGATAGCTGAAAATCAGAAAAATTGGGACTCTCAATTGAAGTTTGCTCTGTGGGCAAATAGGATAACCAGCAAAAGAGCAACAGGCAAGTCTCCATATGAGCTGGTGTATGGGCGGGCTGCAGTGTTTCCTGTGCAATTGGCACTGCCAGTGGCACGTTTTATGCAGGAAAACCAGGAAGAACCAGACGAGATGATTAGGAGAATTTATCAGTTGGTAGAATTGGAGGAGACAAGGAACCAGGTAGACCAGAGACTAATAGAATACCAGGAAAAAATGAATAAGGTCTTTGATCAGCACGCAAAGGATAGGAATTTCCAAATTGGAGACCTGGTTCTTAGGTGGGATGTTCGCAGAGCAGAAAAGGGCAAGCACGCTAAGTTCGATCCATTATGGTTTGGTCCATTCAGAATCGTGAGTCAAGGGGGGAATAATACTTTTATGTTGGAAAACATACAGGGTGATTTGCTGGATGCGCCCGTGAATGGCCAATTCCTCAAGCCATATTTTCAATTCTGACCCAAGTGAAGAATACCAGACTGTATATACTGTATATAAATTGCTTTCATTTTAGTTTTTACAAGGGAAAAGGATGCTGATAGTTACCAGAAGGCGAAGCGCAGGAGAAATTGAGTGGCAGAATTGAAGTTTTGAATGGTCTGCATGTTCTCGACATACCCGAAGTCCGGCATGCCGTCCCCAGATGGAGCCGATGTTGTACACTTTTCCCTCCATCCATTTTTAGCCATCGATCCCTGTTAAACCTGTTTCCTTTATATTTTATGGCTAAAAAACCCTCCTGCTGCTCTAAAAATACGCTGTTCGAATGTTTAAAATTCATATTTTATGTGTCGGACCAAAGCCCTTTTGATTTTAGCCCCTCCCGCCTTGATCTTCATATGACCCGAGTCCAGGACCGCAGGCCAGGGAAAGGGGGCTTATCGTTTGAGTCCCGGGCGCCGTTTGCAACTGTCCGATTCAACTAAATCAACGGCGCGGTGATCGTTCAGGAACGAGGCCCCACATATGGCCCCGGCACGCAGCAAAACCGGCCTTTTTCCCCGCACCACTCTTGTCGGCTGGCGGTTTCGGACTGAACACCAGCGATTCCACACGGGACGCGCCACGTGTTTTGGGGTACGAGCAGGAAACCGCCCATTCCCCGCACGTTAAACTTCAACTGATGGCTGGACAGCGGGGTCCATAGAGACCGTCGGATCTCTAGATCTCCATCCGACGGCGGAGATGCAATTAAACCGTCCGTCCATTGATATGTCCCGCCACGTCCCACAGTCTGCCACCGTGTCACTGTTTCACGCCTCCGCCCGTTAACTCACTCGCCACGTCGCGTCCCATTTGCCCCCCGCTCACCTATGTGTCACCCCCGTACATTCCTCCGCGCCAATATATATATATATATATATTTTGTGTGTTTTATTCGCATTTGCCTATAGTTCTTCCTCCCGACCTCACTGTGTGACATTTCGTTCTTTTTGCAAAAAGTCTCCATTGTTCACTCCTAACACCCCGTATGTCACCTTTTTTGGTCTGTGTCCCCATCATCCCCTCCATTCACACCTCCGTCACCTCTGCCCTCGTCTGAGTCAGTTTTTCTAACAGTTTCGGGGTTTTGCAGGTTCTAAATGGTAGAAGAGGTGTCTAAACCCACCGCCTTCATTCCAGAGAAACAAGAATATATCAGAAGGTGATTTCCTACGGGCGAAATTTAATGAAGAAGCTGAGAGCATATGCATGAAATGACAGCCATTAAAGAAAATACAGACGAGAGACTTTTAGAACCCTCCGAAAGAGGTTCACTTCTCATTTAGAGGTAAAGGGGCTCCAATTCAAAATCAAAAGCTAGGCGTACGATCTTGAATGGAAGATTTTCTCAGACGCTCATAGTGGCAGATTTACTGTGACGAAGCATCGATGTATATATTTTATTATTTCTGTCTTGTACACAAGGAGATTTTTATCTCCCAGCATTAATTTCTGTATATAGGTGGTTAGGTATTTATTTAAAACTTGTCATTCATAAAAAGGCGCGAGTGTTTTCCGCCATTGGATTGAAATGTAGTCATTAATTGCTCTTTTCCTTTCCCCCCTCCTCTAGAAGTTTCAGTCTTCTCTATAAGTACCAACAAAGAAGACATTGTGAGGGTTCCAGATTTCTGTAAGCAAGCTGTACAGCGAGAAGTCTATTGTATGCATCTTGTGACATTTCTGTATGAAGTTTCAGAGCCCGTTGGGTCTCAATGAGGAGGGGTTATGACTGTATTGAGGATTCTGGTCTTTGGTATATTGCAGTATGTAATTTCTCTCATATGTTAATATATCATCCTTTTCATGCAAACTTTCTTCTTGTATCATGTTCTAGAATGCGAGTGGCTCACTAGTTTGCAGTAAGGATTCACCTTAAGTGGTGCCCTTTCTGGGATTAGTCAAGCGAATTAAATAGGCCTAGAAGTGATATGCTGTTCCATGTTCACTCTTTTCATAATTCCTGCTATATTAGTGGCTTAAGGATTCGTAAAATAATGCGCCCTTTTGTCAGTAATATCTTCTCATGTTTCCTTCTTGCCCGCACCTCTTGATATCTGATTTCTGTAATGTATTATTTGAATCGGCCCTCTTTACAGTAAAGCGGTCTCTTAACTGTCTGATACTACCATGCTGAAGTTTTACCTGATGTCTTTACTTTATTCCTATCTGTGTATCAACCACTGAAAGAGAATTGGGACCAGTTCAATCTATTTCAATTTCCTTGTTTAGAACAAGAGATAGTAAGTGAGCCCCTTGGACTGACAACCCAAACTATAAAGGACTCCTTGCTATGCTAAGATGTCCTAGGCACTGGTCTATGGCAACTCTAGGCTGTCTCTAGGAGGGTGACAAAATCATCCACAACACAACCCATCCATGAATTTCCATCTTCCTACTACTGGATTATGACTGCAAAACGATTTTCCTTTTGAAAATTTCACACTTTCGTGCCTCACATTTCATCCCTAACCCATGAATAAAATCATTCATCTCACTTATAATCTTGAGTTTCCTCATTGTACTTTTCCTTTTAAAAGTAGTAAATGATGCTTCATAAATGCAAGTCTTTCATCTATGGTCCTCTAAATCATTTTTTTATGATCATGTTAGATGATGGAAAATTCATTAAGACCCTCCTTATAGAAAGTCTTGAGCCATCTACTTCAGCACATTATCTGGGTTAGGGACTAGACTTATTTTTAGTATCTTGAGGTTTGCATGCATTAACGACAAGCTCTTTTTCCATTGAACAATGTGAATACATCAATGTCCCCTATTTGTTGGATCTTCTAGGTGACTCGACTTAAAATCATTTATTCTTACCTATTAAGGTGTACTTGGGCATATTAACTCTCATTGACATTAATGGTGAGTAGTTTTGTGTTGGTTAACAACATTCATTAATGATCGTAATCCAACAATTTCTTTCTATGTTCGACATCGGAAAAATTTATTCACATAGAAAATAATTATGCCGTGATGCAGATATGAATGAAGAATATATGACTCCAACAACTTGCAACAATTTTCCAATAAAACAAGATTCAATTTCAAAGCTTAGAAAAAGTAGCAAAAGTTCCAACAATAAGAAGGAAAAAAAATCCATCTTCCAAGATTTCATCCACCATTAATGCGACCAAGCGACGAAGAAGAAAATAAAATTATTTCACTTCACATTCCATGATCCAACAGTAGCAACCAAGATCTCACAAATACATAGGTTATTGACTTTTCAGGTAGGTGAAGGTATGTTATTTTCTAATCTTTAATCATTAATTCTTTGAATGCTAAAAGACATGTGTTTGGAAAATTTCCTATGTGAAATTTCTTTTCTTATTTTCAGATGACAAAACACCTTTAGTTTGGGAGAGGATATTAATTGCCATTTTTTATTTCCACATTTCATAACCTCATACATTCTGGACCAACATGCTTCTCCAAACTGAATGTTGTTGCTAATTTGTTTCTTCTCTAAAGATGGATATGATTTATAAAAGTTTCAAATTATGAGAAAGGATTGATTGATATGTATAGATCTTCATTTTGAATACATTCTTAATTATTCTTTATTGCAGCAAGAAGAAGAATAAAAAAGAAAAGTGTTGCTACACAAGAACCAACACTTGAAATAGTTATGGTTTCCACACAAGAGCCAACCATAAGAGATGCCACTTAGATATATTTCAAATAAAGAATACGTTTTCCAAAGTTGCAAGTCTTGATTCCCTTTTGAAATTGAAAGTTTATTCCTAGCATATATTGTGCAAGTATACTTTCCAAGTTCACGAACATTGGGTTTGAAATTTAATGACAAGTAATTTAACTAACAATTAAATTACCCAACAAGTTGTGTGAGCATGTGACAAAAGGGCATATACCTAGATCAATGAAAATACATGTAAGAGGAGAACTTATAAGGAAGGTGTGTTTTTTTTGTCAAGTATTTGTATTTTTTCTATTGTTTTCAGGAGATTTGGAATTTGTTACAATTAAAAACATTACAAGCCATGAACAACTGAAAATGGGTTCTTCAGGTTGGTTCAGGTGACATAGTGCAAATATCCAGAATATTTCTTCATATTCCTTATACAGGGTTTCGAGCATTGTGAGCAAGATTTTTGGTTGATACATATTTTGACACAATGATGATTACTCGTTTTAGGAAAATATATGAAGAGTAACTTCTATTGTACCTTCTTGTAAAAGCATCTTCCTCATTCGCCTCTAGTTCAAGTAGAATTTTTATATGCTTCAATTTCCAGACATGAGAGTATAATATTTGATTTGAATTAAGGTTAAGACTAGCTACAATTTTGTTTTATTATTTTGACCATTATTGCTTTCATTTTTCATGAATGAGAATTAGTTTTGTTTAAAGACAAAGTGAAGGGTTTTTTGTTAGCCAAAAATCAAGCAATAATTAGAGATTGTTGGTATTCTCATATAAAATTATCTGTCTTAGTAGTGAAATAAGTCCAAATTCTTTGTGAATCCTTCCTTTTTGAATCATTAGCATTTATTGATTATTTTTCACTGCCCCTCATTTGTCAAAATCTGATTTGAAATGTTTGTACTTTGAAACCGGTATAATAATCTAACAATGAAAATGAATACAACCCACTCACTACAAATTAATATTAATACATTTAATTGTAATAAGGGACAGCTCAACCCACCCAATTGTTGTCGGTTACAATAATATATATATATATATATAATGCTTTTATGGATGGAGGATTTTTATTTTATCCATTTTTTATCTATATTTCTTATTTTATTCATTGATTTCAAACACCCTTAGATACATTTTACAAGGTGATGAACACTAACACATAGAATAACTTATTATGGATAGGGAAATATACAACAAGCTTGTGCGTTATTTAGCTCTAGAAATATTTAGACACGAGGATATAAAGAAAGCCCTGCTTCTACTTCATGTTGGTTCCCTACCTAGAAAACTCAAGGATTCAATAAAGGTATAATTAATTTACCGAAGAGCTATTACAGAGAAACATGATTATCCCATCGGTGAATATCCAAGAAAAATTCCTTGGTATTGTCAGTTATCTGGTCTCTAGACTCTTTCTACAAAGGAAAATTTATATTTATGCCTCACATTTCTATTTTACTTGTATAAGAGGTCATTTCCATGTATGTTTTATGGGAGATGTTGGATTTGAAAATATTCAATTTTTAGATAACATGATCAGTGTGGCACCTCGAGGATTTTACACCACATTTCGGGGAAGCAGTGGTGTTGGTATGAAAACAAATATTTAAAGGGATCCGGTCACCAACGAAATGGTCCTTAAAGGCAGGGTACTAGTATGTTTCTGAGCTTTATTCTTTCCAATATTTAAGTTATTCATTTATTTGGAGTTGGGAATTGTTTTATTTTAAACTGAATGCATTAGAGGTTTTACCAACATATAAATTTGGGCACCATCAGAGCAGTGATCGAAATAACGGATCTTGTATGTGATGAAACAAGCACTTGCCGACATGGGTATATGTGATATTGATTAATTTGATAAGATGGATGACACAAAATGTATTTTATTCATGAGGTGATGGAGCTACAAATTTTTAGCATTGCAAAGGCAAGCATAAAAACCTCTCTAAATGCATAAACGATTGTTATGGTTTCTGCTAATCCTACCTGGGATGTATTATTATCATTCAGTTTCAAGGTAGCTTCATATGAGGTCCTACCATGAATATGAGTTTGTAAATGTCCCGAATTCTAAAGATAGATCTCATGGAGTTGTGTCAACGTAGTGGGATGCACGAAAGGTGTCTTGTATAGAAGCAAAGGCTTTTGTTTTATCAATTATTTTATCGAAGTGATATGTAGTTGGAATTTTGTGATTATTGGGTGGTTCATTCATCTTTTTTTTTTTTAATTAAAGCTTTTGTTTACCTTTTCTTCTAACTTTACCTTGTTAAAGTTGTTATTTTCTCTTTGGTTTCAGATATTGGATTCAAAGTATGAGGTAGATTTACATTTTTGGAGCTGTAAAGCATTAGGATACATTGGAGGATGGAGAAATTTGAAACCTTTTTAAACTTGTATATTGACTTACACAAAGATCCTAGTGCCCAAAATTTTTATCCTACTTAGGAACTTGAATTGGTAAGAAATAATTAATCTACTTTTACCGTGATTTTGTTCCCTTGCTCTTAGATAATTTTTCTTTTACATTACTTGTTTTCAATTAGTAGTTTTTTATTTAATATTTAACATCTATAGTGTTCTCAACTTTATTTTACTACTTTTATCTCCATGGATAATTAACAATTCCTTATTGTTGATGATTATTGATACCATCAACATACAGGGGGGTATCCCTAATCTGAAGTCTCCATTATACCTCACAATGTTTGGAGTAGGAGCCCCATCCGGAGTATCGACCCAACCATGATAACAAAAAGGTTCATCTTAGTTTCAAAGCATAACAAAATAAATTATATAAATAAAACTTGAGTAAGCAAGTAATATGACATTGTGAAGCACCAATTGCAGGATCTAGAAGGAAACCTTCATGAGGGGAGACAAAAAGTGAGTCTTTAAGAGGAAAGTAATAGGACTATACTAGAATAGGCACACGAGAGCATGAAAATATTTGTTACTGAAATAGTTCACACAACGATATTAAGGAGAATACCACTCATTCAACAAGATAAGTATCGAAGCCAATGAAATAGATTAATTTCTCCAGTAAATATGAACATAACATATACCATAAACATCCCAATAATAGTCTTAAAAAAATTTTGATACATGGATGGAAAGGTGTTGGCTCATAGAGCTTCAATTATAAGGTGAAAGATCTAAGTACATCAATTATAGTGGTGAGCACAATTTCCAATAGTGGAACATTAAATCACTTCTTTATCTCCAAAGAATTTTTTTCTCTCCTATGCCAAGTAGAGAAGCCAAGACTAGATCTCCAAAACTTAAGCCTTGAAAATCCTCTTTTTTGAGTTATGAGATTGCTTTTATTATAATGGGATAATAGTTCATATCCCCATGACCCTTGGACTACCCTCAAGACTCTTGGACTTCTAATGTGTCTTTTGGACTTCTCTATATGACTTTTGGACTTCTTTGAAAGACATTTTTTCCATATATGAATAAGTGACTCTTCATATTCCACATGTGACTTTTGGACTTCCACACATTACAATTTTTCCTTTTATTTCAATATACACCATTACCTTTCACATGATTATGTGACATGATACATGGACACACATTGACTATTATGAAGACACTTGTACAAGTTACGACTCGACATTAGTAACATAGACTTCATGATGAAGTGGTAATGCTAAGTTGTCTTGATTGATACTTCTTATTGCATCTTGTTGATAGATATGGTATATGGGTCATATTTAAAAAATATATTCTTTGTCACTCATATTCACCCTCAAAAGTGTCCTTAACCAATATTTGAATCCTCTCAATCATGTTTAAGTGTCTTATTTCTCTCTTGGTCCATGATTTGCTTCAGGTTCTCATGATAGTTCTCTTAGTGCTTCTCCTCTACAAGTGTTTATTCATGCTTTGCCATTTTTTTTCATCCTTAGAAGGCACTCCTTCCAATGAAAATAATTCATGAAAGGGAAATATTAGTATTAAAAACATGTATCCTATCCCTACCTAGCTCATGGAATGATTTTCTTATGATAATCCCATGAAAGGGTCAACAAAGGAAGGCTTAAGGGTGGCTTAGGAGGGCTCCACTGTCCATTTTTACTGCACCATGCACTATGAGGAAGATATTTCCTTGGTCCATCCTAGTGAGGGAAGCCGAAGGGACAAGGTTGAAAGCTTCATGCTTGGTGGTTGCGCCATGCACTCCAAAGAAAAGAGAGGGAAGCCTAAAAGCCTAGTTTGACCAGTAAAAGCTGAGTGGAGGAATCCTTCAACTGCCCCTAATACACCATGTGATAAATGTAAGGGTTGAAGGAGGTATTAGAGTTAATGAGCACATTAGGAAGGAGAGAAGGTGAAAGGTTCAACCTTTAGTACTATGCTATACGCTAGAAGGGAAAGGAAACTTCAAGGAGGGTGCATTTTTAATGGTAAAAAACAATAGAAAGATTCCTTCAACATTCCCTATTATTCCATGCACTCTAGAGGAATATGTCCAATCTTGGGCATAGAGTGAATTGGGTAAAGGGTAAGGGTGAGGCTTCAACCTTTGGTAGTGCTTCATGCACTCAAAGAAAGAGGAGGCTTGAGAGAGAGTGAAATTTTCTTCAAAAATGGGTCATTGTTTATTTTTAGTGCACTTTTCATCCTAGGATAGAATGTTTTGACCAAATAGTGGGTGCATGACCATTTAGAGTACTCTTTTCATTGAGGAAGCCATTGGGATGAATCCACTTAGCCTAGGAGGGTTTTCAATACACTGGGAGGATAGGAGGATATTTTTATTATAAGTTTCTCCTTTGAAAAAGTGTGAAAGAGGTACACGTTATTAGATAGGAATTATCTAAGTGTCATGTAAGGAAGAGGTGACCAAAACTCAATGAAATGAGTCAATATAATCAAGAAGGGTCAAGTGAATTCCCTTGGGAGGTTCATAATGTGCAACCAATTTTGGGTAATATTGAGAGGAACTTATTGTACCAATATTTGGGTGTAGGATTACATCATTGAGGCCTATGGATGGGTTTAGATCCACACTCAATAAGAGAGAAAAATACTTCACAACTTGTACTAGGATACAAGACCAAGAAGGGCTCTAAAATGGCCAAGTGTGGCATCGACTTTGTAAAAGCGAGAAATACATCCAGACATGACTTAAACTTGGACCACTCATATAAAACTATCAGCACAAGTCAAAGTAAATACGCAAGACTTATGAATGAAAATCACAGCTTGAAACGACAGTGAAGATACACTTATCTATAAGTGTGGTAGTTGAATTGACACATTACGACACTATGAACACAATTTATGACAACTATGATGATTGTGGACAAATGGTGCACTAATCTATAGGAATGTGTCTTACACATATTCTAATGATATGTAAGACCATATAATGTATAAGAGTGCACAAGAACTAGATTTGGTGATTTGAAAATGTGTGACACATAGAGGAGTGAAAATCACAAAAGAGACACCTATCACATGAGGAAACATAAGATGACACTTGAAAAATGTGAATGACCTTGAAATAAAAAAATGTCAGAGCGAATATAAAATGAAAATGCCACTTATCAAAGTGAAAACAAGAAAAAGAGAAAGTCACGAATATGAAAATAACACTTGTAAAAGCGAAAGTGCGCAAATGTTTCAGTTGAGAAAACTCTCTCTAATATCAATAAAAAAGTAGCCAATGTAAGGGAGACTCTCGACAAAAGTTTTCACTGGATATATTCATGAGTTGAAAATTTCACAGGAAATATCTTAATGGATAGCATTTCACCTATTCAATCTTTCATAAAGGAAGTGCTCTCATGAATTGATAAAAAACTATGCATGTCAGTGTAAGTGAATTGACGACTTAAACAACTTTCAAAACATGAAACGATAATGGAGTGGCCATAAAGAAATAGATTGTGAGATCCTTAGTAGGGTCCAAAATTTAAGTGTGAGAAAAATTTTGGAGGGTGTTTGTCGCAGTGAAAACACTTATATACTCTTCACTTGAAAGGAGTGTATGGCTCATGTTTTATTTCTATTATTTTAGTGTACACCGTATCCTACTTCTGTGATGGAACTTTAATTTTGAGTTTTTTTTTTTATAATATATTATTCATTATCACGGGGGTTAGTATGATCTATGAGAACACTTGCAGAGAATATCAATCTTCTTTTAAAATTGATTTCTCATGTTGACTTGTTGTTGATGATACTTGATAAATACAATATGGATTGTGATTTTTAAATGGAAAGACATGTGTTATACATAAATCAAAAGTGTCAGCCACCAAATTTAGAATTTACTCCTCTCAAGTCTTCGATCCTCGGGTGGGTTATTTTCACCTCTTCTTTAGATATTGATGCTTGAACTGTCATAATATAATGCTGAGTAGCTTGTAATATTCTGATGGTTAATATTTTATAGAGATTAAATAGTATCTGCAAGAAGTGTATCACCTTATGTTCCTAAAGAACTTACTGAATATATTACTAGTTTTTATTCTTACACAAGACAAGTGCGAGAAAAAATTGATGCCCGACATTCTTACACCACTGCCAAAACACCTCTAATTATTTTTCGCATCTCAATGGTAATTTATATGCTCCTTTGTGCAATTTCCTAGTGTTACATGCGAGTTCCAGAAGAAATGAATTTTCAAGTTGTCATTTTTTCAACACTAGAGTGGAGTTGTGTCTAAGAAATAAAATTAATCCAAATGTGGCCTTTTAATCTCACAAAATCATTTACACGCAAAATCTTATGTCTCTGTTTTTTTTTTGGATTTATTGTTCATAGGACCTAATTCGGCTTAGATTATTAGAAAAAATGGCTCAAGGATATGTAGATGAATCCCTTAGGCTTATGAAAATTTCAAAGCTCTCCTTGTATGCTGACGAAAGAAAGAAAACTAGTGTAGATGTCATACATGAAATCTATTCAATCATAAGAAATGAATATTTGAGAATGAATACTATGGATGTCCAATATGCTAATGCCCTGAACTGAATTTCTCAAAAGGTACTCTCTGTTAGCCATCAGTATTTTTTACATGTTAGTGATGACTATATCTACAGCTGAGTTTTCTAGAAACTGATTTCCTTATGTCAATATGTCATCCAGAAAACCGTCCTAAAACTTTTTTCACCCTTCTACCTTTTCAGTTCGCCCATGTCGAAATCAAAGCCTCATTGTCACCAGCCTATCTAGCTTCAGCCTTCTTGATCTACCCATCAGCTTTAAAAAGGCAAATCCACATCTGTTTCAAAAGTCTCCCCTATGTTAGGAAGTGGCGCTTTAAGACATTTCACCCTTGGCAATCATCAAAAAGCCAAAAAGCCTCCATCTGCTACAGACCAACCATGACTGACCTCCTACTTTGTAAATTAGTTTGACAAGCAGCCCTAAGTCGCGCCACTCACATCCCCTAGATCTCAGCACTAAGCCCAATCTCAAGCTGACTATTAGGTTTTTCACAATGTTCTATGGTTTCTACAAAGGCAGGAAATACAACTTCATCTCAGGAGGAAATGCTTGATCTACAGTTAGAGGAACAGCTGCTTCTAAATATATTATGAGCCTGAGATGAAGCTGCAAAACAAAAGTCACTCATCAGGACCTTACAGCTCTTTCCAGCATGAAAATCACAGTAAGAAAAGGTCACCACTGTCTCAGCAAACTGGTAAATTGTCAAGGCCCAGAACCTCCTTCATTTACAAGCAGAGGGTTAGGGCACCTCCTTCATCCATAAGCAGAGGGCGCGGGCCAGTATTGACTTAGAAGATTGCAAAAGTCCAGGTTTGCCTTTACTGAAAAATGAAACAATATCTTCAGGTTTTATGAATGTGACTGATGATCATAACAGGAACAGAGTTTGGAATATGCTAAGAAAAAGAGCCTGGTCTGATAAAGGAGGTCATCTGAAGCTTTCAAATCATGTGAATTGTTGCAATGAAGAAAGGCATGTCATTGGTAAAAATTCCAATCATAAGTATCCTGCTTATCCACAAGATCAAATAGAACAGATGTTAACCAATGCCATTACTCAGGCAGAAGGAAAGTTCTTGTTTTCTCAAAAGACACTGACCTCCATAATTACAGAGACTATCCTTCAAATAGTTTGTCATGAGATGACCAAAACAAATGATGATATTCCAGTCACCTTTAGAGCAGTGCAGATAAAGAGTGTCACTGTGGCTAGGTTTTCTTCTGAAATACAGTGATGTTGGCAAGAAGAGGTGCTAATATTGATGTTTTTCAAGAGGTTCAATTACCATCACATCCAGAGAAAAGCTATGTCAAACAGAGTTTTCAAAACACCTTCAAATACCTTACCTAATGAAGAGCCTCCTCCATGTGTGAGCAGATGGCCAAAGCCATTGCAAGTTGCTGAAACTGATTGATATAAAATACAATGGAAGGATACAAAGAAATTGAACAGAAGTCATTGCACAGGTAAGTGTTACTGTTTATGATGCAAAGGTATTGTTTTCCCTTTTCAAAGAGTTGTCTGTCAGACTGTACCTGTAGTGGAAAAGAGAAAATATTGAACATATGCATGCATTTACACCACAAGGAGCAGTTTCTTTAAAGGAAATGGTTATAACAGTACTCCACTATCCCTTGCCCAGAAGTCTGAAGGAGATCCTTTTGAGTAAACAGTGAAGTATAGTGTGAAGAATGCAACCTAAAGAAGGCGCTACAGTCCAGGGAAAGGCTTATAAATCACCTAAGAGCAGAAGTTATTAAACAAGTTGGAAGGGCACAGGCGATCTCCTGTTAAGTGATAAAACAGCTTTCAAATGCCTTTGACAGATTTTCAATGACTTTTCTTTTGTTAACATTTCACCTAAAGTGTCAAAACAGGGGACAGAGTTGAGGTTTTGAAATGTCTCTCTTACAAGAATAGGTATATAACTTCATGAATGGGCAAAGCAAATTTGATGAACTGACACTGTTTAAAATAGCTTGATAACAAACACAGTTTTGTATCATTTAGAAAGGCAGAGATATCATCAAGTCCAAATAGGGCCGGCAAAGTTTAAATACCTGCAGTGATAAAGAAATTAGGAAAGCAAATAAAGACATTAACTCTCAAAGCAAGGAAATGCCACTGTTTTGAAAGGAAGACTTCACTGTGTTCAAAAGATAGCCGTGGGTTCTTTATTTATGTATTTCAAATAAACAATGAAAGTAGCCGTTGAAGGTGTGTTAAAAGAGTGGAATAGGAGAGTAAGAAGGTCATTTTCGAAATTCAAAACCAAACTCTGCAGCCCCCAAGTATCAAAACGTTTTTGAGCAAATTGAAGTTTTTCTGCACCGTTTAAGGCCGAGCGACGCGCCTGGAAACGTGCGCGACGCGCCTGGGCGAGGAGTTACACGGGTCTCCTTTGTTGGCGCGACGCGCCTGTACATTGGCGCGACGCGCCTGTACAGGCCGCCCGACCACCCGACAGGCCAACCCGACAACTTTCTACTTACGCGACGTGTTTTCTTCAAAGGGTGCCGCGCAAGTGTCGAAGGTTTTCAGCATTTCTTCAGCTTCCAAAACGGGTGTTTCACCAAAATTCAAGGTATTTTCACATAATTCCCCCTCGATTTCAAAAGTTTGCTGACTGAAATTCCAAAAGGAAGCACCTAAAAGGCAGAGGAAAATTGTTATGAAGAAACAGAGTTTATATTTTTAACAGAGTTGTTTTACATCCAAAGTAAGGGCTAAATTGTTATTCAAAGAACACATACAGAGAAAGACTGGGTTTTGAGATTAAGGGTCAGCTTGTGTCATCTTCAAATCAATCGAAGGGCAGGGGTTTTCCTGTTAAGAATTGTGCTTTGATTATAGGAAATTTTGCTGTAGAAAGACAAGGTGCTGGACTTAAAAGAGAAAACTGTCCTCACAGTCCTCCAGACATTGCCACACCATCAATGCAGTGAAGTACACTCAGTAAGAGGGATTTTAACATTCTTTTTGTTTGAAAAGGAAAACTCACACATTTTCAGCCTAAAAACTTGTGGTCTTCTAAAAAACTCTGTCATTATCACTCCAAACCTGTGTATTGACATTCTAAGCATAGGTGTGGTGATTTGTTTGAGATGCAAATAGTGGAAAGTGGGCACACCTGTACAGGACAGAATTATTAAATGACTATAAGCCTCTTTGAGCACGGATTTTTGTGTATTGGCTGACATCAAAAATTTCAAGAACAGAGTGATTGTTGGCATTTTCTCACAAGCACACCTTTTAGCAAACTGCCCCCCTTTTTCACTGTATTGTGTCACTACTGTGAAAAGTTGTTGACAGAGATCTTCAAAGGTGAACAGAACACTGAGGGCAGAGCTTTTTGATGGTTGAACTCTAACATTGAAGACAGAGGTATAGATGTATTGATAGATCTTTTGAACTCACAAGCAAAAGGTGTTTTTTCTAAAAAGCATGGTGCATTGATATGTCACCTAACCTAGTTCTGCCTTTCTTTCACTATATGGTGTCATTTTGAAGAGCTGATTGACAAAGAGATTCTAAGGATGAACAGTACACTGAAGGGCAGAGTTCGTTGATGGGAATTTAACTTTGGAGGCAGAGATACAAAGGTGGTGTTTGATTTCTTAAACTTCACAAGTGAAAGGGTGTGTTTCCTAAAAAAGCACTGTGCATTGATTTTACACCTAACCTAGGTCTGCCTTTTCCTTGCACTATATTGTATCATTCTGAAGATTTGTTGACAGAGAGTTTCCAAAGGTGACAGCACATTAAAGGGCAGAGTTTGTTGATGAGAAGTTAAACATTGGAGGCAGAGGTATAGATGTGTTGGTGGATCTCTTAAACTCACAAGCAAAGAGTGTGTTTCCTAAACCACTGTGCACTAATTTTACACCCAACCTAGGTCTGTTTTTTCTTTTCACTACATTATATCATTTTGAAGAGCTGTTAATTTTGATATTTTTCAAGAGGAAGACCATTTCTAAAGAGCAGGGTTTTAATATTGAAGATTGGTCTTATAGATGCAAAATGCAAGGGTTGGTTGATCTCTAACAAACTCACCAGGAGGAATGATTGCTTAACACTACATACAGGAAATTTATACAACATATTGTCTCATCTTTATTGATGGTTTCCTATTGAGAATTTTACATGGCTGAAGTGCATCCAGAGTTGAAGGACTATTTTTAAGAAGTGCAGAGGTGGTTTATTCAAAGAAACATTGTTGCATTTTATCCAAACCACAGTGTCCATATCTGTCCAAACAGTCTAGTGGCCAGTTTCAATCCAGCAGAACATTTTTCATACAGTGAAGGCAGTTTGCCTCTTCCAAAGTTTGGTCAAAGTCAGAATGCCTCCAAAGCGAGATCACAAGAGTGGTCCACATAAGAGATATGAGCCTATCTCCATAGAAGAAATCAATGCTCACCCATCAGTGCTTTTCAATTTCCATGAAGTAGGTTGTCTTGATTTCTGCCAGAGGATAGAAGAAGTCAAGAGTTTTTCGCCACTTACACATTTGTGCGCTTTGAGATTCAAGGACAAACACTTCTAGTTAGCGGGTCTTGATTTCAAAATCTCCCCAAGGTATGTATCCAAGGCTACCAAGATCCCGTATCATGGTGAAAAGTGGTTTAAACAAGCTCATCTCGATCTAGAGGATTATAAACCTTTCATCAAACCTGAACATAGGGAAACCATCACTGCTATTTTCCCTTTTTCCTATCTTCTTGATAGTTATGCTCCGCTGATGAAAGCCATAATGAGATATTTCACTTGTGAAGGGAGGTTTAACCAAATTTATGCCTATCATGTCCGCTTGTTGATGCATTTTACCAGAAGCAGGCAGCTAAACCTTCCATACTTTTTGTCCAAAAGCATAGAGAAAATGGCTTCTACTGTCCAAAAGAAGGCTCCACCTCAGCAAATCCCTTCTCTCTTTCATCATTCCTTGATCAAGATTATCTTCTTACACCAGCTGGAGAAAAAGGGGTTTCATGGGATTCATTCATTAGCCATGCAGATTTCGCCACTGTCCCTCCTGTTCATGTGTCTCCTACTCAGCCTGTCCATCGCCCAGTGCCTTTTTCTAGTAGGCCTACCCCTAAAAAACTCAAGATGACCACTGGGCAGCCAAGTCAACAGGGAGAAGGAGAGGGCAGTGAACCACAGGGAGAAAAAGAAGGCAGCGGGAATGAAGAAAGCAGTGTACAAGAAGAGGGACAAGAAGAACAGAGTAAACATAAATGAAGAAGCAGTACAAGAAGAGGGAGAAAGTACAGGATGCAGTAATTGAAGAGCAATCAAGTATAAGAAAGAGGCAGAAAAAACGCAAGTAAGAATTGAAGAGCTCATTGGCGAGTTTGATGATGAAGAGGAAGAAGATCAGCCTAGGCGGAAGAAGCCTAGGACCATCGGGCTTAGAAAAGCCTTGGAGAAACAGAGAGCAGAAGAACAAGCTCATTTCGAAGCCTTCCCTCTCACTGCCCTCCTTGAGCAGGAAATTGAGGAAAACAAAGAAGCATGGCTTGAGAGAGCTAACCAGCATTTGGAGACAAAGCTTGAGAGGGCGAATAGGGATCTTGAGCTACAGAGAAAGAGGACTCTTCACTTTCAGAAGCTAAATCAGTTTGCCAGGCGAAAATTAAAGGTAGCACAAGAGAAATTGAAGAAGTTGAAGGAGAAGCGCCTAGCACGGAAGGAAGGGAAAAGCATATCATCCCTTGATATTTTGGCCTCAGCTTTGGAGCATGTTTCTATGGACCCTTGAGGGTCATGCATGCCAATTTTGGGCCTGTTTCGGCAACTTTTTGTTTTTTGGCATTTTTTGGGTTTTTGGCCAAAAACTCATAAATTCGCCATTTCAGTTTGATGAGTCGTCAAGGGAGGAGGATAATACCGATGGATGCCATAATTCCATGAGCAGCTCTCCAGCGATTTTCAGGGCATTTGAAGATCATTCGCCCCCTCAAATTGGCAAAAAACAACCTCATTTTGCACATTCTGCCCGCCATATCAGCAGTCTGCTATTTTCTGGGTTTTTGCACACAGGTACAGTTTTGAGGGACTTTCAGAGATCAGATTGAGGTGATTTCACTTGCGTCGGAAAGAAGACACAGAGAGCTTTCCAACGAGCCATCATGAGCCTCATTTCGACACCAGGAAGGCTGCCATTTTCCTTCAGCAAGTCAGGGGACCTTTTTCAGGCATAAATATGAAGTATTTTTGTAATTTTTGAACTCCAAAAATCTGCTTTTCCCAAACGTGCGTTAAGCTATTTTTATCATTGGGAAATCATGTAAAGTCAATATAATTTCCGTTTTTAGCAGTTTTTTAGATATTTTATGGGATATTTTGTGCCTTGGGCTTTGCAAAGCCTCAAGGACAAGTTTAGATATTTTGACTTGGCCAATGGGATAGCTAGTTGCTCCATGAGGTTTTCCTCCTCAAGCCTATTTATTCCATGGTTCTCATTGTAAATCAGAGGCTAAACTTGAGAGAAGAATTAATACATTGGTCATATGAGCTTTGAAGAATACACTTGAGTTATGATTTTTGGACTGCCTCTTGGATGCTTTTGAGGAATGATGAAGGATTGTTGATGGATTCCTTGACATGGTAGAATGGTATAGTGCTTCTAAATGTGTTTTGTCTTCTAGTTTTCACTCATAATTCATATTTCTTGCTGCTATAGATCAGTAAAGATTGATTTTGAGATATGCCCATGGAGGCACCTCAAAATCCCTGAATCTTCATAGCTTGATGTTTTCTTCTCCTTTAGTTATGCTAAAGAATTCTTAGCTGCTCTTTAGTAACTTAAGGTATTGTTGCTAAGTTTTATTCATAAGTTCTATGTATGTTGAGTAGGATGTATGGTTTTCCCTACCTACCTATCAGCTGCCCATAGTTCTGTCCATAAAACTTTATCTTCGACTGATTTGTTGATCATCTTGTTGAACCAAGGAGGCCTAGTCCCGATCTAGCCCTTTGCCTAAAACTATGAAAACTGATTTGTCCAAGTGCCCAATGACTTAGAGACTATGTTTAGGCGTTCCGACGTAGTTTATGAGTTGTTAGTTTGTCTTATGTGTTTTTCCCCAAAGTCTGATAGCCATTTCCCGAAGTTAGAGGGTCTTATACCTCTATGTATGGATGGAATGTTTGATTTCTATGTATTAATTAGCTCATAGTTGCATTTAGCATGATTAATGGCTTGCTATAACATGTTTATGTCTGCTATAAACTAGTTACACTTGAAATCCCTTGTCTTTCACCAACTTGTTGTCCATTCAATCCATTTTGCCCAAAGATCCCTTCTACCGTGAATCAAATCGGCCCTACAGCAGCTTTACATCATCACCTCATAGCTTCCTTGACCTGTTTGACCCCATAGCCCAATTTATCTACATCTTGTTATCCTGTTTATGTATTTGATCAGTTTCATCCCTCACAAACTTAAAAACTAAAAAAAACCAAAAACACACTTCATAACTAGCCTAATATCAGAACATCGCAAGTAAACACACCGACATCTTCTACACTTATAGAGAGAGCCCTCTCTGAGTCCAGGAAGGCTAGGTCCTTGGGCTCCAAAGCTTGGTTTTATGTTACATCGTCATTTGGCTAGCCAATCGGCCAAATCACGGGACCCTAACACTCTCCATAGACTGTATGGAGCATGAGAAATATCATTAGTTCAAATTTCCTAATCAGGGTTGGTTTAAATGCATCTAACTGGGTCTCTTGCATGCAAGCTTACATTGGAGATCAACTAAAGGAGTGATTGGAAGAGTATGTGGCATTGAATGTGTGGAAAATTTATCCCACTAAATTTGATATTGATTTTAATGATTCCTAAAATGTCCAACAAGTGAATAGTGTATCATATATATGTAAAGTAAATATCCTAATTGTTTAACTCTTTTAGAAAAAAAGGTTTTTCTTTTTAGGTGTCCTTTAACTGATATGAAACTCAAGGCTAGATTTCCTCTTGGAAAACTCACGTGGCTAGACGTGTCAAGAATTATCTTCTAAACCATGATTTCATGTGGATTTCCACGAACATGAAACTAATATAGTATTCAAGAGTTATGTTATGGAGTGTCATCGCATGGGAGTGTTATCATGGACAAAAATGGCTTGGAGTTTTCTTCATGAAAATTTATAACACTCAGGAAGTGGATAATTCTTTTGTGGATGGAAATGGAGATAAAAAAAAGTGTATCAGAAACCCCTCAAAAACCTGTTAGTCAAAGTGCAGCTGAGTTAGAGCCAAGAAGAAACACAGAGGGAGTAGTTAATGATGAAAATGAACTTGAGCTTGTGGCTTAGGAATCACATGTCAATGGAAGAGAAGTTAATCCCAACACTAGAAGTAATATAACTGAGATATATAGAGCGACCGTGTCTCGAACATTCAGAAGGGGGTGGTTTTATATGGTTTTAGGGCCTCATATGGTGGATTCTCTTTGAGCAGTGAGAAACAAATTGGAAATATATATTCATCTAGGGTCAAACCAAACGGTTTCTCCATTATATTGGATAAATGGATTTCTTATAAATCAATTTTTTGGAAACTATTGAATGAACATTTGTATGTTTCAAGTAAGAGATAACATATGTGTCTCTTCCAAAACATTTTTTTCAAGTGATCTTAATGAATTTTGTCCTTACTTTATTTTGAATTTCAAATTTTATCTTTAGGTGTTTATTGATAGATGAATGTCTCTGAGAGATCATTTTTTGTACTTTCCTTGTTCCTTATTGTATGTAGTTATGTAAAAAATATGTGTTTCCAGATAAAATCTATATGGTTTCTATTGTACATGATTTCCTCTATATTTATTTCTTTTAAGCTTAACCTTCAACTATTTCATATGCTTAAATTTAAAT
Organism: Pinus albicaulis; assembly: GCA_034641835.2. Taxonomy (NCBI): domain Eukaryota; kingdom Viridiplantae; phylum Streptophyta; class Pinopsida; order Pinales; family Pinaceae; genus Pinus; species Pinus albicaulis. The sequence continues at coordinate 472,185,280 of CM076582.1, read as the reverse complement.
AAAATTGGTGGCTAGTTCTCATAAATTACAACAAAGCTCCATATGAAATTTAAGTTTGCAACAAAGAATGGAACTAGGTAGATATGAAAGGTTGAAATAAGGAAATATATGCTCTGAATTCTTAGCTATAACAATATTATTGTTAGGTGGAAATAATTGAAAAAGTATCCCTTGTATCTGAAAATGGATGTGCTTTCTTCCTTTATTAAAAATGGTAAAGGAGGAACAAAACTACTACTAAAATATCTTCTTGAATAATGCCATATTCTAAACTATGAAGACATTTTCATGGTCATGTCACATGGAAATATTGGAAATGAAGTTACTATTTTGTTAATATAAGTAGTGTAGAAATTAATTGTAGATTCAAAACTTCTCATGAAATGTACTAAAACATAAGACTCAAATCTACTCTACTAATATGCAAAATAAAATTCACGATTGAGAACACATATCAAAACATGCATTATGATACAACACACATACACATATATTTATCGAGGGGAAATAAAATGCTCAAAACCCCTTCGTATATGTATTTCATTAATCAAATAACATAGATGAATAAAATATGCTTGTTAAAGCTTGAGCGCAATCTACATAAGTATCTTCTGTCCTCTTCCTGACTAACTAGCATTGACCAACACTTAGCCAATTTTCCTAGCCTCGAAGTTTCTATTTCCTTGTGTTGTTTGATGATGAACTATCCCCCAATTAATTAGGGAAAATTCTCATTGATAATTCCACAATTCTTTCAGTATTTTCTTTGACTACATGAACCACATGTATAATTTGGAAAATTCTACAATTTATAGTACACTTCCCTTGAATTCCAATCTCAACTGCATAACTTGAATTTCATGCATGCATGAGTTAATTTAGGTTGATTGGGCAGTTAACTGGTTAAAAAAGGAATATTTACCGAACTAATAGACCTCCCACTAGTTCCTCCAACCCTTGGAACTAGTTTAACTAACCTTAACTCAATTTAACTTAATTAAAATGATACAACTGAAATTAACTCAAACTAGGATCCCAAAATTTAGGAATGATTGTACACAACTAAATTTAGGCCCTCAACTCAAATTAACTAGTCTAGCTAATTGATAAAAACTTATTTAAATCACTCAAGTTGTCTTATGATATGGAATTTTGATTTTCTCCTAATTTAATTGAAAGGAAAATTAAATTAGGAATTTCTTGGTGCATTTTCAACACTCCTTCTTAGCAAGAAAGGGATTATCAAATACCCCAATCATGCCTCTATGGAACTTGAATTTTACTCTTGACAAATATTTTGTCAAAATATTTGCATCATGTACCTTTATATGAATGTATTCCAACAACATGATATTCCTCTGCACACAATCTCGTATAGGGTGGAACCAGATACCAGTGTGCTTAGATCGATCATGAAAAACTAGATTCTCAGAGAGTTTGATACAAATTTGATTGTCACAGTAAATCACAGTAATATCCATCATATAACCAAATAACTCAACAATAATATTTCTCATCCAGAAAGATTCACATGTTTCTTGAATCACAACCATGTACTCTACTTCTTCTAAGTTGAGTGAAACTGATCTCTGCTTCATGTTGTTCAAATAAATTGTTGTTGACCCAACACTAGAAATTCCTCCTAAAGTGGACTTCCTGCCAAATTTTCATTTGTGAAGCCATGAAGCTTCACTCCCTCTGTTCATCTTGACTAAAGACCATACTGAGTAGTGCCTATGAATTATCTCAACAAATGTTTTTTTGCCTTCTAATATAGTTTGGTTGGCTTTACCATTGGTTGAGTAAGTTGGTTAAATTCATAACACATGTTTGTTCGTGTGTTCACAAAAAGTGAACCCACAAACTACATGTAAATAGTAGCCTCCACTTCCTCACCTGAACTGGCATCCTCCTTCCCCCAACTACGTGCTAGAGGAGTGTTCATGGGTTTTCTTCTCTCCATGGGTAACTTCTTCAGTACATTGTTGGCATAATTTCCCTAAGATAAAAATAGTTCCTCATCTCCTTGTCATACTTCCAAACCAAGGCATTGATTCCATTTCCTTCATCTTGAATTCTCTTCATTAGAGGGTTTATGTGTCAATTTTGTGCCTTTTTATGAGAAAGTCATGAGGTAAATTAACTTTAAAATCACATATACAACAAGTGAATTACATAGCATTTAATACACCACAAAAACATTACACAATAGCTGATAATGGAGTTCACCCCTCTTGGGCTACATCTCCATGGACCTGCTTCAACAACTTGTCCCTCTTTGGATTAATGGTAAATTCTATGATTATATGCACCTACAGTGCTACAATGGCTATAGAAACTTCTCCATTGGCTTCATAAGAAACAAAAACCCCTAGGTAGCCTCTTCTGGCTCTGAAAATGGTCTTAAGGTGATCTAGACATGGCCTCCTCTCCCGGTGGCCCTAAGATTCTTTATTCTTAAAAGTGGAAAAATTACTTACAAAAGTGCTCCTCTGCCTCTGCAACCTACACCATCATGCTTAGAGCATCCAAATGATCTAGGATTGACTCTTTCGAAGCCTTATCTACTTTAAATATGCCAAATTTATGGCTTCTTCAGTTTTTCCTAGAAAAATTCCACTAAAACTAGAGCAACTCTAGTTAACCTCGACAAAACTGGAGGTGGCGCCAAAATTAGTGGACTCCACCAAACTTAATCCATGATTAAAGGTCGTATTAATTAAATATAAGTGTGGTTTAAACTGGATTTTAGGCGCGTTAAGCACGTTTTAACATAATCCACATTAAGAAATGTGATTAGCGCTAATGAACTAGTTTAAGGTTAATAAAATAGGTTTAAATGTCTTAATTCCACACGTAGCAGAAGCCTTTGCCGATGGTCATGGTTGGAAGGTCACATGTTAAGGGTTGGCCCCTTTTTCCCCCGTCGAAGACCATTTTAAACTTCAAATATATGTTGGCGGCCACTATAGTTAAGATCTACCATGTGGGGGTCAAGCTTGACCTCCATCCTTCCGCCTGTGTAAAAAAATTTCCACACTATATAAATTGGAATTCAACCACACTTGGCCAAAATTCGGCCTTTGGGAGGGGCACGTCGCAGCTTCTGGGCTACCCATGTGTCAGCATCCCATTGGTTCTTCAAAAACCAACTATAAATTGCCATGTGCCCAAAAATTTGGGCCACTCATAAATTGACACTTGTTATCATGCTATTTTTTGGTGGAAAACCATAAATTTTACCCCTTGGACCCTGTTTGACCTTTTTTTTTTAAGTTCACCTGTTTGTTCAAGCGGAAAACGGGCTCTAAATTTCACATACAAAGTTGGTTTTCAATGAAATGAAGTGTGGTGGATTCCTAGCAATGAGACCTATCCAGTCATTTTGGTTTGGAGAAATTTTGAGCACCTTGAAATTTTAGAAAAGAATTTCCCCCAATTCAGTTTCTGATCATGCTTTCCCACTGACAAGATTTTGGACCCACAAAAGATGGTTATGTGATGAGCGTTGAATACTCTTCTCATTCGCAAGTTCTATCCACTTGATTCTACTTGGAAAAATATCTATGACAACCACTTACATTCACTGACATGCCTTGCCTTGAAAATGGTTTGACACTTCAACCAATGTCCTCCTTTCATTGCTGACTAATTAAACACCTTTTTGTACCCAAGTGATCCCTCAATGCTTGGAAACCTGACTAATGGTCTTCGCACTGAAAATCTTATTCCTCCTTTGCACACACATGAATTTTATGCAAGCTTTGTTGAGATTCAACAAGATGATGAGCTTATTGAAAAGAGTCGCCTTCACTAAGTGTGCCCGCAGGCTATTTTTGGTACAAGTCTATTTTTAGACATGGTGATCATATTTCAGAAGTTACAGGATCCTATTTGTCGATGGTTGGTCAAGTTGGAAAAACATATGAAATTTTGTTTTTAGAATATTGGGAAAAGTTTGTTTATAGATCGTCAATCTAAAAATAGAAGTGTCGATTATTATTAGCTTTAAATAATAATTCGACAAAAACAACAACTTATTCTCTTTGAGCACTTCGTTTCAGTGCACATATTTGGAAAATTAGTGGGCTAAAGGAATTACACAATCCCTAGGGTTTAATAGTGGTTCATGCATGGAGGACTCAGTTACAACTAAAGTAGAAAAGTTATGACAAAGTTGGAAGTGTAGTTCATGGAGTTTTTATTCAGTTTAACTCAGTTAATGGAGTTAATCTCAGTTGAGATAGTTGTATCTATTCTAACTGAATGATACACTAGTGAGAGTGGAGTGGATTAATTAGTTAATTAATTCACAAATAATAACTCATTAATCAACTAAACAATACAACAGTTAACTACAGTGCATGGCATTTCCAGTGGAGACCCAGTGGAGAGATAGGTGAAAGGGCAAGATGGACTATCTACTGTGACTATAGTGATGCATTGATTGCACCACACATAGATTGGAGTTGCCAATGAGGATTGCACAGTGAAAGCAAGGGTAATTCGAATTCATTCAAAGCTATTCTTCAGCAGGGATTGTGCAGTGGAGGCAGGCTATCAGGTGGCAAGAAATCGGTGCATGGATTTACAGATTTCTTCTGATTAGTGTGTGATATTGATTGTACTGAGAGCTTGATGTAATAAGCTTTGTATGAGATTGTTACATGATCTCCATGATACATAATATATGATAGTTGGGGTTTTTAGCTTCAGGATTTCCCGTTAAACAATTGTGTTATGTGAAATTTTTTTATTTCTTCATGTGTTTGCAATTGAATGTTTAATTTCCACAAAAGATTAACAACGGAAGGATTTTGTATTTAGCAAGAAGTTAAATATTGTTAGATCAGGAGAATCTAGATATATGCATGCATCTTGTATATAATTTCTATATGGTATCGGAGCAGTGTTATATCTTGAAGATTGTAATTGTGAATAATTTTTGAGTTGTGCTAGTGGACAATTCGAATTTGCTACAGAAAATTCTTGGTGTAGAAGTTGAATATACAATGAAATGTCTTTCAATGGGTTGCGATTGCAGTATGCCCTTGATGGGAGCTCGAATTACATAGCTTGGAGGGATAGGATAGAGGTGGTGCTGGAGGATAATGGACTTAAGGATTTCATCGATAGCGATGTTCCTAAGCAGGGATCTAGCAATGTTGCATTAGTTGACACATGGAAAAAGAAGATAGCAAAGACAAGAAGAATTGTGTTGAAAGGTGTGAAGGACCATATTGTGTCTAGCCTTCACGGTAAAACCACTCCATTCTTAATGTGGAACGCTTTGACAGATTTTTTCGAAAGCAACAGTGACCAGAGGAAGTTGGCGTTGAAAGACAAGCTCAGAAAAATAAAAATAGAGAAGGGCGACAGTATTCCAAAATATCTCACGAAGTTTTTCCACTATAGAGATGAACTGGGAAGTGTGGGAATTGTTGTTGATGATGAAGACTTGGTGATCTTGGCTCTCCTTAGGCTTCCAAAGAGTTGGCATAGCTACGAAGACTCTATCAATGGACGAGAGAAACTGCCGAGATGGGAGCGACTTTGGTCAAATCTTATGCAGGAGGAGATAAGGTGGGGTACCAGGGATGGCTCTTCATCGAAGAATGAAGATGAAGAGAATTTCTCTTTGGCTGCAAAATAAAGGAAAGGGAAGGGGAAGAAATTTCCTTCAAAATCCAAAGCTAAAGGCAAGAAGCAGGATTTTTCCAAGGTGAAGTGTTTTCATTGTCATGAACATGGGCATTTCGCCACTAACTTCCCATAGAAGAAGAAGAAGAAGAAGGTTGCTGGAGTTGCAGTTGGAGATGCCTTAGACTTGAAATTTTAACTTGATTTCTCTTTGATCTCATGCTTGGTTTCAAGTTATATGGTATCGGTGTGGTATCTTGATAGTGGTGTGTCTTTCCATATGACGGCAGACAAGGAGTTGTTCAGTGACTTGGAGGAGAAGGACCTCCAGATGCATATAGAGATGGGTGAAAATGGTAGATATAGTGTGACCGGAATTGGTACCATTACCTTTGAGAGGGAGTCCGGTAATCCATTCTTTTTGAAAGATGTTATGCATGTTCCAGGTCTGAAGAAGAACTTGGTCTTAGTCGCAATGTTGGAAGACAAAGGTTATGACGTTGTTTTCAGTGAGGTAAAAGCCTTCCTTCGAAATAAAAAAATGGGTCAAACCAGGAAGATAGGGATTCGAGTTAATAATATCTACAAGCCGGAGGTAGATGGTTGCGCTGCAATGGTGGGAAAAGCAGAAGAAGTGGTGATCCGGGATGAGGGTGAATTATGGCACACGAGATTGGGCCATCTTCACCATGGCGCTTTGAAGATTTTGCAACAGATTTCTACTGGAATTCCCAAGGGTACTTTTGCATAGTCAAATCAGTGCAAGGGATGTACTATGGGTAAGTTTGTGAAGACCACCTTTCATGAGAAGGAGAACCGTGCTTTGGTGATCCTAGAGAGAATTCACACAGACGTGTGTGGACCTTTCTCGGTTGCTTGAACAGAAAAACACAGGTATTATGTTATATTTTTTGATGAATATTCTCGTAGATGTTGGATCTTCTTCATTTGGAAGAAGAGTGAAACATTCTCAAAGTTCTGTGAGTTTAAAGCATTGGTGGAGAAGGAGTCAGGGATGCAAGTGAAAGCTCTATGGAGTGATAACGATGGTGAATACAACTCGAGCGAATTCAAAGACTTCTGTAGCAAAGAAGGAATTCAAAGAGAACTCATAGCGCCTCATAACCAACAGCAGAATGGGGTTGCGGAGAGGAAGAACAAAACGATCGTGGGTGTTGCACGAGCGATGCTACATGATCAGGGCCTACCAATTCACTTGTGGGTGGAAGCATGCAACACTCCGGTTTATGTGCAAAACCATTGTCCTCATAGAGTACTTGGCATGAGTACACCTAAAGAAGATTTTATTGGTAAGAAGCCTGATATTTCTCATTTGAAGATTTTTGGCTCATCCGTTTACATTCATGTGACAAAAGACGCCAGGAAGAAGCTGGAGCTGACTGCAGAAGTTGGGATATTTGTGGGGTACACAGAAACACCCCATAATTATCGTGTGTATTTTCTAGACAGTCAGATGATTGTGGTGCGACGGGATATAAAATTCAAGTAGGTGAAAGCCATGAAGTTGTCTCTTGAAAGGGAGCCACACTTGCATGCAGAGGAGGAACTTCTTATTCCCAAAGATGATCCTCCAGATGTGGATCAGCCACAGGAGGAGATTCATGGAGTGTAGGAGTCCACTCATGCAGAACCAAAAATCAGACAAGGCAGAAAGCGTACCACAGAAGCTCAGAGACTAAAGCTTGATGTGGCACAGAATGTAGAAGTACCTACATCACAACGTAGACAGAGATAGTCACCTGACTGATATACTGAACATAGATAGTCACCTAAACTCCTCCAATGATCCTCAAGGGAAGAGATGAAACCCATAAACATGAATTCCAATCACAATCCTCCACTAAACAGCAGAGAATGGTATTTGTCTAAGCAAACAAATACTTCAGAAATATGATCTATCAACAACTTCTTCATGTGTCTTCTCCTCCTTTTTATAACATGAGAAATATCTTGCAAACCCTAAACCACTTTGATGAGTTATCCTTCTTCACATTAGAGGCTCCCTTCTAGAACTGTGCAGTCCCTTTTGGGGATGCAATGAACCTAGACAACGCAGTTGATTTTTTCAAGGTGGACCCAGTCTTTGGCTCAAACCTCTTTCACACCTGCAAGTGATTATTTACATAGCCCTGATATGTCTTTTTTCACATGGGCATTGATTTATTCAAACTTTTTATGAGTTTTACATGTCCTCCTTTATTCATTTATTCATAAAACATAAATTAAATCAAAATTGAATGTCTCCTCTTAGCTAAGGCTAAGTAGGAACATTACAAAAAGTACTGCACTGTAAAGGGAATTTAGGCCAAATGGCCTTCTTAGCATCTTTGAGTTGTTTCGAAATACTATTTACCACAAGCTGGTAAGAAATCTATCTAGCAAGTAGCTTGTCAGGAACATAATATGGCAAGACGTGGGGAGAAGCATAACTCCCGAAAACTATGACATCGGTGAAAATTTCTTCGGCAAACCATCTGGCAATGGGAAGAATGTATGTACTATCCTCTTTGGAAATCCTAGGGGCTTTCTCGTTAAATACGATATAGTGCATAGCTAGTATGACTCTATGGAAAATTTTGTAAAACTGTAGATCAAATATGATTCCCAAAGGACTCTGTGGTAAATGTGGATTGGAGTAGGGTCTTAGGTCGTCCTTTTCCATCCCATGGTAGGAAAACTCGAAAAAAATGAAATTGCTTCCATGACATAAGAACTCATGTAAAAGGGGGTTATTTCCCTAGAGGAAACACTTCGTTTACTCCTATATTCCATGATACTACTGGCTAAATTATCAGATAGGATATTTTCCCAATTCAGAATTAAAGAATTAATGATTGCATCAATTAATGGAACCCAATCTACATAAAACCTAGTATTATTAGGCTTTGCAAATAATCTACACAACATACTGGAAACATAGCAATAAGGGGAAGGAATTTTTTATATTGGGTATGTACCAAGTTTTTCCTGTTTAAACTTGCCTTGGTCATCCTTCCATTTTTTTATAACTTTCATCAGGTATGGATTTTTCGTTCTAAAGCTTTGAGCAAAATCTTTTTCATAGTTTTATTACAGGGTGGGTAAGTGGTACACTGTCCTCAAATATTCTGCCCTGAATGAACTGATATTTTCTCCCTTTGAATCCTTAAATGTCCTATCATCTATGTTCAACTGATCAATTACCCAGTTAACCATATCTGTACAGGGGAGAATATTTGGCCTTGCTGCTACCTTATGGATGAATGAGCATGGAACTTCGAAATAGGTCGGGTCTGAAGGAACTGATGCACCTGTTGTAGCAACTTTGATTATTACCCTTGGCTTTTCATTCTCGAAGAACTGATACATTTCCTCCCACGAGGAACTACAACAATCCTTGTTGCAGGTGGTATCTGAGAATAGGGGAGACATATTTGAGTCTTCAGTAGATGACGCTTGGGAAATTTCCTTGCCTTTATTACTCATTTATGTTATCCTTGCTCCGTTAAGTGGTTCCCTGAAATCAAGTGAATAGAGAAAACTTAAAAAATTGAGAGAATAGAGAGACGGATAGTATTAAAGTGATATAATCACAAATCTGGCATTCAATCATTTAAAACATGCTCGAAGTAGATATGAATCTTTCAAAAATTACTCCTATTGAATGCCATTAATCACTCTTAATTCTTTCAAACAAATATCTTACACATCTTCACGTGAAATGTCTATCAATCAATTTAAGATGTTAGATCTTATATTCGATTGACTAGATATGAATCATTTCACACACTTCATCAATATCTATCAATTATCGCATATTTCAACTCAAGACTATTTCTATTAGCTATGTTACCGATAAATTTCGCGAAATGCGATTTGCGCAAATCGCACATCGCAATTTCCATACGATAATAAATCTTGCATTTAGTTATTTTCTGTGAAATGCGAAGTGTGCTTAATGTATCATGCTGATGCACTTTATTGGATACTTGAAGTTTTATATTGTTTCTTTATTAATTCATCAGATCCCTTTCATCACAACTCTTACCAAATTGTTTATAAGCTAATCGTTTTACAAGGTGCGATGAAATTTTCTTTTATAGCGATGTTTAGCACATATCGCAACTCGCACGAATTAATATATTTTAAGTTGTTAAGATTGTAAGCTATGAGATTTGTGATGTGCACTAAGAACTGAAAGTGGAAAGGAAAATAGCTTTATTTCCTAAATTTTTTTAGACTTAAGCTAAGATAAAATCAAACAAATAAATTTCCTATTTATTTTAAAGGGTCCCCAGTTAGTGAAAAAAAATGGGGGTTGTTGTATAGCACAACATATTCATACAACAAGTCTATCCTTTCGGAAATCCTCAACATGGCCTCATGCATGTCTTTAACATCCTTCACTGCTACACGTTCAATGGTTCATGCTTGCAATTCACATTAGTAAGAACACCTCTTTGACACCACTTGATCCGGATCCGTCAGCGACCGGTTTTACCCATGATATTTTACTTCTGTGATGTGTTAGAGTTGCATTTTATCAAATCATTAATGAACACACATACAAATATAATTAAGAGGAAAACATGTCAATAATCACACAACAAAATGCAAGACGTTTAATAACAGAGTTCTTCTAGTGTGGACTATGTCTCCGGGCCTCAGTGTCTCGATGGTGTTGGTCACTTCGTTTGGTTCTGGAAAGTTTGATGATGTACATGGAAAATTTTTACTTGTCATACAATGAAATTTCCCCTCAACATGAGTGGAAGAGTCTCTCCATGAGACGTCCCCTACAAGGAACTCTCACTCATAAAAAAACCGTCCTATCAACATGACAACCTCACACATGCTAACAAATATTATCCCGCCATCAAGGCAACAAAGGGATCACAGAAACATAAATGACCATCCATGATGAATACATATCACATGACATAAACATCAAGATTCAGCATCATACATCAAGCAGGAATCAACGCGACATAAAAAATCTCACAACAAGAATTAATGAAGTACATAGCAACAACAATTCATATACCTCAACTCTGATGCTGGCTGGAGAATAGGTTGCTCAGCTGTTGGATCTGAATGCACCATTGAAATCGTGAATTCGAATGATATGAAATCAACTGCCCACACTTTGAAGTCTGACACCATTACTCCACTCTAGAAAATGGTTTAAAAATATATGGCTCTTATGGAAAATCTAAATACACCACTGGATTCGTGTCACAGAGAGTTGCAGGATCGACTGTCAATTTTTTGAATTTTAACAATGTTGAAATTTGGGCCGTATGGAATATTTTATATTCCCCCAAGATTCCTCCAATATGGTGCTCCATGGTTGAATGGAAAATTTTCCACTCAAAATAGGAATCTGATCTCAACATTGACATCCTTGCAAAATTATGAGAAGAATGAGTATAAAGTTGACCTCATTCCGGCTCCGACGAATTTCGGCCTCTAAGGAATCTGGAAGATTCCCTCAAGATTCTCGAAGATTTTCTTCCATTGGGAATCTAAATTTTTCTGCTCAAAATGAGAATCCAACCTCGCCATTGCGTTCCCTGCAAAAATTTGAGAAAAATGACTATAAACTTGAATGAATTTTGACAAAGAGAAATATTACCTCCTCGAGAATCTTTGGCATCAAAGGAATATTCTCCGTCTCAAAATCCATGCCATCATTCTGCCTCTTGGAATTGTGTCATGGTTCCACTGTATGGAACCCCATTCTACATTATGTTCTTGGGCTCCTCCAACTCGTTTTGTTCTACCTCGAACTACCTTCGTTCTACCTGTGTGCTCTGCAAATGAGAATTTATATATTATATGGATCACAGAGTTTTCAATGTGAGGCCCAATGGACCATTGGCGGTGGAGAGAAATAGGTTGGAGGTGGTTCGGCTTCAAACCCCACCCACTCCAAATAGCACACGCCATATATTTTTTGGTTTAAAAAATGGTTGTAACATTTGTACATATCGACAAAGTTATGGATATGTTTTTAAAATATATATATATATATATATATATATATATATATATATATATATATATATATATATATATATATATATATATATATATATATATATATATATCTGTGTGTGTGTGTGTGGATTGGAACATTCCGTTTGGTTGTGATTCATAAGACCACCACATGGGCGGGGCAGACAACCCACCTGTCATGGGTTCAACTACCACTAGTCTTAGCTTTTTGTGTTATGTATAAGGTGGAGCGGGGTGGCGTGGGTCAAGTCCACCAGAGGTGGCCTGCCCACCCACGATACTGTGGTTATATATATCTCTGTGTGTGTGTGTGTGTGTGTGTAACCGCCATGTGGTATTGGTGGCTCTGGTCGGTGGTGGCAGGGTTGACAGCCCACCCCAGCATGCCCCCTAGATATGAATACATTTGTTTTTAAATTTAATATGATACGTAACCGTGCGGTGGGGTGTCCCACCACCCCCATTTTTTTATAATTTTTTGTTATTTTATAACAAAATCTCTATTTTCTATTTTAATTAAAACAAGCGTTATTAGGAAAATTAACGAGGCCACAATTTCACCCGTATTTGGGAGCTTGGTTTTCTGTCGGTTGGCGATGAATTTGTGGCACACTTAAACCTAGCCCACTGCCCAACTTTGACTTGCTCTAAGTTCTCCATACAGGCTCATATTGGAGATACATTCACACCGTTGGAATCAGGGTGACAAGTACTTCAACCTGAACCTGGTTCGAGAGCCATCCAACCATTTTGAATTTTGATCTATCATCAGCCCTCTTGGTCTCCTGAGGGTGTCTGGAGCCACCTAGATCACCAAAAAATTCTAGCTCTGATACCATGTAGAAAATATCTAACACAACTCTAATACCATGTAGAAAATCTCTAACACAACTCTGATACCATATAGAAAATATCTAACACAGCTCTGATACCATGTAGAAAATATCTAACACAGCTCTGATACCATGTATTAATTATATATAAACTCTATACCAATAGATTCAATCTGATCATGTAATGTTCTAAAACAAGATACTCAATCCTTCTACTCTATTTGTGGAATATAAAACATGATCGCTCAATCACATGCAAGTAAGAGAAATGAAATTATAAATCACACAACAGAAGATGTATCTGGGGAAGCACCTACTCAAAACCCCTCTATCATATATTTTACATAGTCAAATGATCATGAAACAATACAATGCTTTCTAACATCGAGAAAATCTTGCACTCTACTGATCATCTCATCCTGATCCTACTCAAAATTGACTAGCAATTCTCAGGAAAAATTGACCAATACTTAACCAATTATCATCCCCTGGTGAGACCAGCATTGCTCATGCAATACCTAGGCAATTAATCCCTATTTGATACGATAATCAACCTTCCTTTACTTCACAATCGCTATGGAGCCTTCCACTGACTTTATAATTGTGCCCGGGTAATTTGCTAATAATACAATCGATAGTTAACTTCCCTTTAACCTCTGTCTCAATTGGGTCGTCATCAGAATTGACATGCATGTAGCTAATAATAGAAAATAATCAGTTATCTGATTGATCACTACTTGTGAATTAAATCTAATTTAGTTCACTTGACCTCTCACTAGCTCATCACTCAGTTAGAACTAGTTAAATTGATTTTAACTCAATTAATTTGAGTTAATTGATTACACATGCACTAAAATAATCCATTAATAGCAACTAGACCGTGAAAATAGTATAATCACTCTACATGTCTCACCTTTGACCCTCAACTCGAATTTCTTGAGCTAACTCAGTCTTCCTGACTTTTTTAACTGATACGAGTTGTTATGAGACGGAATTACAACTTTCTTTCAATTTAATTAAGGGATAAATAAATCAAAAGCCTCACATGGTAGCCATTTATGTGTGCCATTTTTGGATTTTTTTTCTGGATTCCAATTTCATTATTTATTGTTGCAAATCTCAACATAAATTGTACAGGATACCGAAGGTGGTACCGCCTCCTGCCATCTCTATGAATACTGCAAAACAACGCAGTAAGATTGTTTCCCAAACTAGGAAATTTATTTTCATTAAAATTATCCCATAGGGCAAGAAGAATATTGTGGCCATAATCTCGAGATAGGGCTCCCTTGCAAGACAATAGCAGATGGACAAAGTCATGGAGGAATCAGAGGACATTTTCTCCTCACCCACAAGGGTCCCTCTACATTGTCAAGTCAAGCACTCCATTGATCTAACCTCAGGTGATCCAGGTGGATATTGGTGGCCACCCACCTATTCCACTTGGGGCCCCACCATTGTCTCTTTCATTTTTTCATTTTCAGCACAACTTACTATTTTTAGCAGTTTTTCGAGTCCTAAACTTTCGGAGCCGTTTTGAGGCCCTAAACGACATTTTTTGGGAAAACCGAGAGAAACATAGGTCCTTGAAACAATGTTGCTGACATAAAATGTTTAGTCCTCATATATATCTTTCTAACGAGGTATGCTACGTGTCAAACAGATATCATATGCCAAAGTTACGTCCCCGGGATGTTGAAACACCAAATTACCCAAACAGGGCCCATTTTTTTTTCGCTTCATCTCCTAGGGTAAGGGTTTTGGATGTAAAGGGTTTTCCATTGTTTTTAAATAATAAATAGGCCCTCTAGCCTCATTGTAACACAGTTCAGAGGCCTGTTTCCACCACATCTCTTCTCAGAGATAAGCTACCAGCACCCTAGCTATTTTATTTCCATTCTATCTGTAAGCAAATTTTAGTTCTTTGATGTTAATGAAATGAAGTGTTATTTCCGCTGCATCTTTGTATTTATGGTTATATGTGTATTAAGTTACATTCCTACATAAATCCAGATAAGTGGTATCAAAGTGGTCTGCTTCTTATCGATCCTTCTTTGCATGTCCCCAATGAGGTCGGGGTATAACGAGTTAGGGCTCGATCTTGTTGAACCTTTGCAAGATCAGCCTCACAAACCCTGACGGATGCCCATGGGGGACGAAAAGAAAGATGAGGTAGTAGGAGATCCTATCAAAATATTTCTCAAGGAGGCCCTCGAAAAACAAAGGAATGCGATGATGGATAACTTTGCCCAGATCCTTCAACGACTGCCCATCGGCGATGCAACTGCATCCAGTAGCCACTTTGGAGGTGCGACTTCCTTCAAGGTACAAGTAAACTTTGACATTCCCATATTTGAGGGTGAAATAGTTGCAGATGCTTTAGATAGATGGTTGGATCTATTAGAAGGATATTTCTCATTTCATGAATTTTCTAACGGGGAGAAGATTATTTTTGCACTCCTCAAAGTGACCCCCCATGTCAAGGACTGGTGGGAAACCTACTATGAGAAAAAGGACGAGACAGAACTCTCTCTGTTCTCAGCCGTACCACTTAGATTTATTTTGGAGACGCCATCAAGGAACAATAATATCCTATGGGGAGATATGAGGACAAGTACATACAAGTACATACAATGACCCACATTGTGGCAACAAAAGATTCAAGATGTGCATGAGTTGATGAATTTGTTCTAGACCCTGTGCACAAAGTTGGGTATCAAATATTCAGAGAAACATTTGGTGCTAAAGTATCACAGTTATCTACACATATACATTCAAGTGGAAATGGAGTTCCTCGACATCTCCTCGCTTGGTACGTCATATCGGTATGCTGGCAAGATTGAGCATAAATTCAAGCAGAAGAAGAGAAAGCAAAATTCTTTTGGTCAGAATCTCAACAGAAGGCATTCATAGAATTGAAACATCGCCTTTGTTCTACCCCAGTGCTCACATTACTAGACGTGTAACAACCATTTGAGATCAAGACAAATGCCTATGACTATGCTATTGGAGCAGTTCTTAGTCAATAGGGGCATCCAGGGGCATATCACAATGAGACATTGTCCGACACAGTCCGCACGTAACCCACTTATGACAAAGAAATGTATTCCATTGTGTAGCCTTGTTGACAATGGAAGAATTACATTTTGGGGAAGGAAACAATCATCCACACAGACCACCGACCCCTGCAATTCATATAGACATAAGGGAAGTTGCAGAACAATCGCCATCAGAAGTGGTCCACATATTTGAAACAGTTTCATTTGAACATCAAGTATAAGAAGGGTAGCACCAATAATGTTTCAGACTGCCTCAACTGACAATCGATCATGGCGCTAACCACCGTTATAAACTCTTGTGGGCATGAGACTTCTGATTGGTTTCTTCTCTACAAGAGAGATCCAGAATTTGGCCACACATACTAGGCACTCTTGGGGGGTATGCAAGTTCCAAATTTTCACCTCAAAGATGCACTGTTATGTCACCTAGGACACCTTTGTGTTCCTTCATGCGAGCGTGCCAAGATGATATGCGAAGCACACTACAGTCGAGTCACTTAGAATTTTGGGGTCGAGAAAACAGTGGCAGTACTGCAGAATTATTTCTATTGACCAAACCTTCGACAAGATGTTAGGAAGTACATCAGATCCTACACTGCTTGTGCCATTTACAAACCGACCATCAAGAAGCAAGGCCTCTATACTCTGCTACCTACCCCTATTCGACCTTGGGAATCCATCTCCATGGATTATTTTTCGAGGCTTCCTTATACTAAGCATGGAAACATCTTTTTTTTCATGGTCATCAACAAATTCTCGAAGATGGCCATTATGGTGGCCTACAAGAAGAATATCACTGTAGAAGCCACTGCTAAACTCTTCTTTGAACGAGTGTGGGTGCACTTTGGGATCCCATAGTCTATCATATTAGATGGAGATACCAGGTTCCTTGGAACATTTTGGTCCAACCTCTGGTGAATGTTGGACACCAAGCTCATCAAGTCCACAGCTTTCCATCCCCAAACTGATGGCCAGATAGAGTTTGTCAACATGATGATTATACACATTCTACGCATGTACAAATCAAAGCATCCACGCACATGGGATGAGAGCCTCCCCTATGTACAAAATAGTTATAACCGGGCTCTCCACAGCTCAACGAGCCACAACCCCTTTCAAGTGGGCTTGGGATTCCAGCCACTATGTCCCATTGACGTAGCCATGCGAACAGCTGACAAAGACTCATGTCCAATCTGAAGCTGACAAAGTGAACAGCTTCATTGAGCGCATTGAGCACATCCGCCAACACGTTCATGACATATTGGAAAGAGCCAATGCTAAGTACAAGCAATGACATGATCAACATTGGTTACCACACAACTTCAAGGTGGGTGACAAAGTGTAGCTACATTTACAGAAGGAGCGCCTCACTGGACCCCACCGCAAGCTTCGCCCACTCCGATATGCGTCGTACACCATCACCAAGGTTGTAGGGAATAATGAATTTGAGCACAGTATTCCACCATTCCTTGGTCTGCACCCAATATTCAATGTGGACAGCCTTCGTGCCTACTTCCCACCTCTACCAGACACCTCTGAAATTGTAGAACAACTCACACCAACAGAGTTAAACCCAGACTTCATGGAGCAGGCCACCACATATTGTATCATGGACATCCAAATCAATAACACTCGCAAATAGAAGATCCAAATGTATCAGGTTGTTAAAGCTAGCCAACTTCTAGACCAAGGCAAGTGGTTCACCAAGGACCAAGTTTAGCAAAAGTTTCCTCATCTCATGGAGGAACTCGACGCAATGGGGAATATTTCTCCCTAAGGGGGGAGGAAGGATCCAGGTTGATATTGGTGGCCACCCGCCTATTCCACTTGGGGCCCCACCATTGTCTCTTTCATTTTTTCAGTTTCGGCACAACTTACTATTTTTTGCAGTTTTTTAGGTCCTGAACTTCTGGAGCCGTTTTGAGGCCCTAAACAACGTTTTTTGGGAAATCTGGGAGCAACATGGGTCCATCAATTGATGTTTCTCACATCAAAAATTGTAGTCCTCGGATAGATTTTTCTAAGGAGGTATGGTGCGAGTCAAATGGAGATTGCATGCCAAAGTTACGTCCCTAGGAAGTTGAAACATCAATTTACCTAAATAGGGCCCATAGTTTTAGCGCTTCATCTCCTAAGGTTAGGGTTTTCAATGTTTAGGGTATTCCATTGTTTCTAAATCATAGATAGGCCCTTGAGCCTCATTGTAACACAGTTGAGAGGCCTGTAGCCACCACATCTCTTCTCAGAGATAAGTTACCAGCACCCTAATTAGTTTATTTCCATTCTGTCTGTAAGTACTTTCACTTCTTTGATATTAATGAAATGAAGTGTTATTTCCACTGCATGTTTGTATTTATGGTTATATGTTTATTCTGTTGTGTTCCTGCATAAATCTGGGTTAGTGGTATCAGAGCGGTCTACTTTTTCTCGATCCTTCTTTGAATGTCCCTAACAAGGTCGGGGTATAAGGAGTTAGGGCTCGATCTGGTTGAAACTTTTCAAGGTCAGCCTCACAAACCCCGATGGCCACCCATGGGGGATGAAAAGAAAGATGAGGGAGCAGGAGATCCTATCAAAATATTTCTCGAGGACGCCCTCGAAAAACAAAGGAACGTGATAATGGATAACTTTGCACATATCCTTCAACCACTGCCCATCGGCGGCGCATCTGCATCTAGCAGCCACTCTGGAGGCACGAATCCCTTCAAGGTACAAGTAAACTTTGAAATTTCCATATTTTAGGGTAAAATAGATTCATATTCCACAGATAGATGGTTGAATCTATTAGAATAATATTTCTCGGTTCATGAATATTCTAACTAGGAGAAGATTATTTTTTCACTCCTCAAAGCTACACCCCATGTCAAGGACTGGTGGGAAACCTACTGTGAGAAAAAGGATGAGACAGAACCCTCTCTATTCTTAGTTGTACCCACTTGGAATTCTTTTTGAGATGCCATCAAGGAACAATACTATCATGTGGGGAGCTATGAGGACAAGTACATACAATGGACCTTGCTACGATAACAAAGGGATCAAGATGTGCATGAGCTGACAAATTTGTTCCATACCCTGTGCACAAAGGTGGGTATCAAATATTCAAAGAAACATTTGGTGCTAAAGTATCACACTTTTCTTCACAAATACATTCAGGAGGAAATGGAGTTCATCAACATCTCCTCGCTTGGTACGGCATACTAGTATGCTGGCAAGATTGAGCAAAAATTCAAATAGAAGAAGCGAGACTTTTGATATGCGAATCAAAAGCAAGGGAAAGGTGCCCCCAAACTATAGAACAAAGGACAAAGCCAAGGCATGGTGGTCCAAGACAACCTTCCAAAGCCGCAAGCAAATAACAACACTGTGAAGCCAAAGAAGGACACGGGAAAGTGGTGTGAGTTCCATAAGAGCTCCACTCACAACACAAGTGAGTGTCAGGCCAAGCAGTCGCTGGTGGTCGAGATGAGGGCTTCTTAATAAGATGCATGCTCCAAATATGAATAATAAACTGACAAGGGGAATGACAAAGGGAAACATATTATTGATGGGGAGCCCAACGCCATTGTTGCCACTGTGAAGATCCACAAGCAGGAACCAGAATATCCGAGGAGGAAAAGCATATCTTCCACTCTCAGATGTGGGTAAAGGGTTCCCCGCTACAGTTCATTGTCAAAAATGGAAGCTAAAATAACCTCGTTTCAGCAGATGTCGTGAAGCAGTTGGGCTTGCCAACCATTGCACACTCACAACCATACACCATCCAGTGGCTTCACCAAGGACGAGATCTTTGCTTTAGCCAGCAGTGTCGCCTCCCCTACAACATCAAGCCATTCACGAATGAGGTATTATGTGACATTTCTCCTATTGATGTTTCTGATGTATTATTAGGCGAACCATACTTGTGGAAGAGACATGTTGTGTATGAGTCTCGGCCTCGCGTTTTTATTTTTACGTTGGGAAATATGTTGTACAAGATACCAGAGGTGCCACCGCCTCCCTCTATCTCTTTGGTTACTGCAAAACAATGTTGTAAGCTCATTTCCCAAACCATGAAATTTTTTTTCCTGATTGTCCACCCCCAGGGAAAGAAAAATACTATGGCCAAGACCTCCAAACAGGGCTCCTCTGCACGACAATAAAAAATGGGCAAGGTTGTGGAGGAGTACAGGGACACCTTCACCTCACCCACAGGGGTGCCTCTTCATTGTCAGGTCAAGCACCCCATTGATTTGACTCCAGGTGCGCCACTACCCATTGGACCGATATATCGACACTCTATTCTAGAGAACGATGAAATCAAGAGGCAGATTCAGGAGTTGCTGTAGAAAGGTCACATTCGACCGAGTTAATCACCCTATGTGAGCCCTATTATGTTGGTACAGAAGAAGGATGGGACTTGGAAACTCTCTATTGACTATTGGGCGTTGAACAAGATCACTGTTCAGAATTGGTACCTGATCCCACGGATTAATGACCTTCTGGACCAACTCAAAGGGGCGAAATATTTCAGCAAGATCGATTTGAAGTCTAGGTATCACCAGGTACCAATCGAACCCTCTGATGTGTTTAATACTACCTTCAAAGCCAAGGAGGGCCTTTTCGAATGGCTGGTCATGCCTTTCGGGTTGACGAATGTTCCCGCAAACTTCATGAGGTTGATGGACAATATCTTGCGGCCATTCACCAACTCATTTGTAGTGGTGTAATTGGATGACATTCTGAACTTCATCCAGACTTAGAAAGAGCACCTCCACCACATCCGGCAAGTCCTCCAAACATTGTGACAACACAAGTTGTGTGCCGATTTGGAGAAGTGCACTTTTTGCATGACCGAGGTTCAATATCTGAGATAAATTATTGATGAAAGGCGGGTGCATGTGGATCCAACCAAGATCCAAGTCATTTGAGATTGGCCAGCCCCAACCACTCTAATAGAGCTTTGCAT
The DNA here is from genome assembly GCA_034641835.2 of Pinus albicaulis. Taxonomy (NCBI): domain Eukaryota; kingdom Viridiplantae; phylum Streptophyta; class Pinopsida; order Pinales; family Pinaceae; genus Pinus; species Pinus albicaulis. The sequence goes on along the minus strand of CM076582.1, from coordinate 472,164,785 downwards.
CTTTCTGGATCTTGCTAATTTCTACCACACATTCGTGTTGGGATTCTTTCATATCACTTGGCCCTTGAGTCAAGTCACCAAGGGAGGAGCGAAAGAAAATTTGTTTTGGTCAGAATCTCAACAGAAGGCGTTCATAGAATTGAAACATCGCCTCAGTTCTGCCCTAGTGCTCACATTGCCATACTTGCAACAACCATTTGAGTTCGAGACGGATGCCTCTAACTATGCTATTGGGGCAGTTCTTACTCAACATGGGCATGCAGTGGCACATCACAGTGAGACATTGTTCGACACAGTCCACAAGTATCCCACTTATGACAAAGAAATGTATTCCATTGTGCAGGCTTGTCAATAATGGAAGCATTACAATTTTGGGAAGGAAACAATCATTCACACAGACCACCAACCCCTGCAGTGCATACAAAAAAAAGGGAAGTTGCAAAACGATCGCCATCAAAAGGGTAGCACCAATAATGTTGCAGATTTTCTCAGTTGACCACTGATCGTGGCACTAACCACCATTCTCAACTCTTGTGGGCACGATAATTCTGATTGGACGCTTCTCTACAAGAGCGATCCTTAATTCAGGCACACATACCAGGCACCCTTGGGGGGTATGCAAGTTCCAAATTTTCATCTCCAAGATGCACTGTTATGTCACCTAGGACACCTTTGTGTTCTTTCAAGTGAGTGTGCCAAGATGATATGGTAAGCACACTACATTCGAGTCGCTGGGAATTTTTGGGTCGAGAAAATAGTGGCAGTACTGCAGAAGTATTTCTATTGGTCGAACCTTTGACAGGATGTCGGGAAGTACATTAGATCATACACTGCTTGCACCATTACCAAACCGACCATCAAGAACCAAGGCCTCTATACTTCACTACCTACCCCTATTCAACCTTGGGAATGCATTTTCATGGCTTAATTGTCGGGCCTTCCTTATACTAAGCATGGCAATGACTTTGTTTTTTTTATTGTCGACATATTCTCCAAGATGGCCATTATGGTGGCCTCAAAAAAAAATATCACAATAGAAACCACTGCTAAACTCTTCTTTGAACGAGTGTGGTTGTAGTTTTGGATCCCACAATATATCATATCATATCGAGACAGTAGGTTTCTTAGCACATTTTGGTCTAGCCTCTGGTCAATGCTGGACACCAAGCTCACCAAGTCCACAACTTTCCATCCCCAAACTGATGGCTAGACAGAGGTCGTCAACAGGATGATTGTACATATTCTTCGGATGTACAATTCAAAGCATCCATGCACATGGGATGGGAGCCTCCCCTATGTACAAAATAATTATAACCAGGCTCTTCATAGCTCAACCGGCCACAACCCATTTCAAGTGGGCTTGGGATTCCAACCACTATGTCCCATTGGCGTAGCCATGCCATTTGCAACTACTCAGGTCGATTCGCCTCATGTCCATTCTAAAGCTGAAAAAGCGAACAATTTCATCGAGTGCATTCAGCACATCTGCCAACAGGTTAATGACATATTGGATAGAGCTAATGCTAAGTACAAGCAATGACATGATCAAAATAGGGTGCCACACAACTTCTAGGTGCGCGAAAAAGTGTGGCCACATTTGCAGAAGGAGAGCCTCACTGGAATCCACCGCAAGCTTCGCCCACTCTGACATGGGCCATACACCATCACCAAGGCTGTAGGGAATAATGCCTTCAAGCTGAGTATTCCACCATAACTTGGTCTACACCCAGTATTCAATGTGGATCGCCTTCATCCCTACTTCCCACCTCTGAAATTGCAAAACAACTCACACCAACAAATTTAGACCAGGATTGCATGGAACATACCACCATAGATTGTATCATGGACATGCATATCAAGAACACTTACAAACAGAAGATCCAAATATATCAGATTTTCAAAGCTAGCCAACTTTTGCACCAACACAAGTGGTTCACCAGGGACCAAGTTCAGCAGAAGTTTTCTCATTTCATGGAGGAGCTCAACACAATGGGGACCATTGCTTCCTAATGGGCGAGGAATGATCCAGGTGGATATTGGTGGCCACCCACCTATTCCACTTGGGGCCCCACCATTTTCTCTTTTAGTTTTTCAGTTTCGACACAACTTACAATTTTTAGCAGTTTTTCGAGTCATGAACTTCCAGAGCAGTTTTGAGGCCCTAAAAGATATTTTTTGAGAAAACCAGGAACAACATGGGTCCAAAAATTGATGTTTCTCACATAAAAATTTATTTTCCTCGGATAGATCTTTCTAACGAGGTATGGTGTGCATCAAATGGATATCGTATGCCAAAGTTACTTCCCCGGGAAGTTGAAACAAGAATTTTCCCAAACAAGGCCCATAGTTTTGGTGCTTCATCTCCTAGGGTTACAGTGTTGGATGTTTAGGGTTTTCCATTGTTTCTAAATAATAAATAGGCCCTCAAGCCTCATTGTAACATAGTTCAGAGGCCTGTAGCCGCCACATCGCTTCTCAAAGATAAGCTACCAACACCCTAGCTAATTTATTTCCATTCTATCTGTAAGCAAATTTCAGTTCTTTGATATTAATGAAATGAAGTTTTATTTCTGTTGCATCTTTGTATTTATGCTTATATGTGTATTTTTTGCGTTCCTGCATAAATCCAGATTAGTGGTATCAGAGCGGTCTGCTTTTTCTCGATCCTTCTTTGCATGTCCCGAACGAGGTCAAGGTATAAGGATTTAGGGCTCGATCTTATTGAAAATTTACAAGATCAGCCTCACAAACCTCGACGGCCGCCCATGGGGGATGAAAATAAATATGAGGGAGCAAAGACCCTATCAAAATATTTCTTAAGGAGGCCCTCGAAAAACAAATGAATGCGATGATGGATAAATTTGCCTGAATCCTTCAACGTCTGCCGACCGACAGCGCATCTATATCCAACAGCCACTTTGGAGTCATGACTCCCTTCAAGGGAAAAGTAAACTTAGACATTCCCATATTTGAGGTTCAAATAGGTGTAGATTCCGTAGATATATGGTTGAATCTACTAGAAGGATATTTCTCGGTTCATGAATTTTCTGACCGGGAGAAGATTATTTTTACACTCCTCAAAGCTAACCCCCATGTCAAGGACTGGCGGGAAACCTAATGTGAGAAAAAGGACAAGACAAAACCCTCTTTATTCTCAGTCGTACCCACTTGGAATTCTTTCCAAGACGCCATCAAGGAATAATACTATACAATGGGGAGCTATGAGGACAAGTACATACAATGGACCACGGTGTGGCAACAAAGGGATCAAGATGAGCATGAGCTAACGAATCTATTCCATACCCTGAGCACAAAGTTGGGTATCAAAGATTCAAAGAAATATTTGGTGCTGAAGTATCACAGTTGTCTGCACATATACATTCAGGAGGAAATGGATTTCCTCGACATCTCCTCACTTGGTACGACATATCGGTATGCTGGCAAGCTTGAGTAGAAATTCAAACAGAAGAAGTGAGACTTTGGATCCGCGAATCAAAAAGAAGGGAAAGGTGCCCCCAAACCACAGAGAAAAAGACAAATCCAAGGCATGGAGGCCCAAGACAACCTGCCAAAGCTACAAGCTATGAACAACACCGTGAAGCCAAGGAAGGACACGAGAAAGTGGCTTGAGTTCCATAAGAGCTCCACTCACAACACAAGTGAGTGTCGGGCCAAGCAGTCACTGGTGGCCGAGATGAGAGCTTCTGAATCAGATGCATGCTACGAGTTTGAATTAGAACCTGATAAGGGGAATGACAAAGGGAAACATATTATTGATGCAGAGCCCAACGCCACTGTTGCCACTATGAAGATCCAGAAGGAGGAACTGGAAGATCGAGAGGAGGAGGAGCGTCTCTTCCACTCCCAAATGTGGGTGAAGGGTTCCCTGCTATAGTTCATTGTCGAAAATGGGAGCCAAAAGAACCTCATTTCAGTATACATCATGAAGCGGTTAGACTTTCTGACCACATCACACCCACAGCCATACACCATCGGGTGACTTCACCAAGGACGAGATCTTCATGTCAGCCAGCAGTGCCGCCTTCCCTACAACATCAAGCCCTTCACAGATGAGGTATTATGTTACATTTCTCCTATTGATGTTTATGATCTATTATTAGGCCAACCATACTTGTGGAAGTGACATGATGTGTATGAGTCTCGGCCTCCCGTTGTTATTTTTACATTGGGAAATAAGTTGTACAAGATACCAGAGGTACCACTTCCTCCTACTATCTCTTTGGTTACTACAAAAAAGTGTTGTAAGATCATTTCCCAAACCAAGAAATTTGTTTTTCCTGATGATCCACCCTCAAGGCAAGAAGAATACTGTGGCCACGACCTCCAGACAGGGTTCCTCTACACGAAAACAAAAAATGGACAAGGTGTTGGAGGATTATGGGGACATCTTCACCTCACCCACAGGGTTGCTTTTTCAATGTCAGGTCAAGAACCCCATTGATCTGACCCCAGGTACGCTGCTACCCAATGGACCGATCTATCGACGCTCTATTCTAGAGAACGATGAAATCAAGAGGCAGATTCAGGAGCTATTGCAGAAAGCTCACATTCGGCCGAGTTCATTGCCTTGTGGGAGCTTGATTGTGTTGGCAAAGAAGAAGGATGGGACTTGGAGACTCTGTATTGACTATCGGACGCTGAATAAGATCACTGTCCATAATAGGTACCCGATCCCACGAATTGATGACCTTCTACCAAATCAAAAGGGCGAAATATTTTAGAAAGATCGACTTGAAGTATGGTTATCACTAGGTACCAATGGAACCCTCTGATGTGTGGAAGATTACTTTCAAAGCCAAGGAGGGCCTTTTCGAATATTAATTCATGACCTACGGGTTGACAAATGCTCTTGCAACCTTCATGAGGTTGATGGACGACATCTTGTGGCCATTTCTACCCCAATGCTCACATTACCAGACTTGCAACAACCATTTGAGATCGCGACAAATGCCTCTGAATATGCTATTGGAGTATTTCTTATTCAACAAAGGCATCTAGTGGCATATCACAGTGAGACATTGTTCGACACAGTCCACAAGTATCCCACTTATGACAAAGAAATGTATTCCATTGTGCAGGTGTGTCAACAATGAAAGAATTACATTTTGGGAAAGGAAACAATCATCCACATAGACCACCGACTACTACAGTTCATATAGACAAAAGGGAAGTTGCAGAAATATTTCCATCAGAAGTGGTCCACATGTCTACAATAGTTTCATTTGAAAATCAAGTACAAGAAGTGTAGCACCAATAATGTTGCAGACTGCCTCAGCCGACCACCGAACAGGGCGCTAACCACCGTTATCAACTCTTATGGGCACGAGACTTCTGATTGGCTGCTTCTCTACAAGAGCAATCCAGAATTCGACCACACATACCAGGCACTCTTGGGGGGCACACATGTTCCAAATTTTCACCTCTAAGAAGCACTGTTATGTCACCTGGGAAAAATTTTTGTTCCTTCAAGTGACTGTGCCAAGATGCCATGGGAAGCACACTACAGTCTATTCACTGGGAATTTCGGGGTTGAGGAAACAGTGGTAGTGCTGCAAAAGTATTTCTATTGGCCAAACCTTTGACAAGATGTCGAGAAGTACATCAAATCCTGCACTTCTTGCACCATTTCCAAACCGACCATTAAGAAGCAAGGCCTCCATACTCTGCTACCTACCCCTATTCAACCTTTGGAATCAATCTCCATGGATTACTTGTCGGGCCTTCCTTCTACTAAGCATCGAAATGACTGTGTTTTTGTGGTCATCAACAGATTCTCAAAGATAGCCATTATGTTGGCCTGCAAGAAGAATATCACAGCAGAAGCCACTGCTAAAATCTTCTTTGAACGAGTGTGGGTGCACTTTTGGATCCCATAGTTTATCATATCATATCGGGACAACATGTTCCTCAGCAAATTTTGGTCCAGCCTCTGGTCAAAGCTAGACACCAAGCTCACCAAGTCCACAACTTTCCATCCCAAAAATGATGGCAAGACAGAGGTCATCAATAGGATTATTGTACACATTCTGCCCATCTACAATTCAAAGCATCCACGCACATGGGATGATAACCTCCCCTCTGTACAACACAGTTATAACCGAGCTCTCCACAGCTCCACCAGCCACAGCCCCTTTCAAGTGGGCTTGGGATTCCAGCCACTATGTCCCATTGACATAGCCATGTCATTTGACGCTTCTAAGACCGATTTTCCTCATATCCAATCTGAAGCTGACAAAGCGAACAAATTCATCGAGCACATTCAGAACATCCGCCAACAGGTTCATGACATATTGAATAGAGCCAATGCTAAGTACAAGCAATGACATGATCAACATTGGGTGCCACACAAATTGTTAGTCATCAGTATTTTTCACTATATTTGAATGACTAAAGGGTGTTTACAGATTTCTGAAAAACAATATTCATTGAATATCTTGAGTTTCAGAAATCTCATTGCCTTCATTATCCTTATAGAAACTTTTTCACTATTCTATCAGTTTCCCATTTCATGGTCACCCTGTTGCTCCTAGAAACTCCTCATAAGCTTATACCTCTCATTTTCATCCTCCTTCCCTGCCTATAGCCTCATTTCCTATTTTCCCCTTGTCACTGAAACTCCACCTTCCCTCTAGGGTTTTCCTACAGCTAACTCATTCCCATGTTCTCCAGGTTCCTCGAGCATTGATGGTCTCAAAACTATCTCTGTAGGCTCTTTAGATAAATCAAGTATATTGGATTTTGGATCTTCAATACAGTACTTTTGACAATACTCTGTTTTTCACTTCAAATCCTCCAAGTCAAATCCCAGTCAAAATCAGGTCAAAGGACCCTCCCACTAGGTCATTAGGGTTTTTCACATTGTTTAAAGGGTTTTTTACATTATTTAAGGTTGTCCTTGAATGTTTCAGGCACTTCTTTTCCTTTACTATAATTTGGCTCAGATGTAATAGAATGACAAGACATGGTTATTCAAGAAGCACCTAAAAGATTTCCAAAGAAGATTACCTCATCAGTTCAAAGTCTACAAGTGAGGTAAATGAAAAGAGTTTAGCACTTCTGTGGGAGTGTTGAAGGATTTTTCAGTAGAAGGTAGTTATGAGGTAGACTATCCACTCCTAAATGAAGAAATCTTACACCAAAGGAAAGGGAAACAATTTGGTCTTGAAGAGAACTAGGGTTTTGAGCTTGATGGTCTAGTTGAGTGCCAAAACAGTGATCACTTGCAGAAATGACATGGAGGAGGCACACAAAGCCAAACATGAAGAAAGTCTATTAGAATAGATTGAAGAAAAATGGAAAAGGTGAGGTGAACTGGACATAAATGAATGAACTTGAAAGGGCAATAGAGAACTTAGAAGACAACACTGATGACTATTGTAAAGCACTCCAGACACCTAGGGTTTTGAAAAAAGTGGCCAGACCTGGGCACATGAAGATACATATAGACAAAAAATTTATATTATAGCAGTAATTGTATACTAATCCTTAAGGAAAGAGTCACTCAAGCAAAACAATATAGCCTCAATGGGACATGTACATCAAAAGAGAGAAACACTGCTACATATGTATTTCTGCAGGCTAAGAGGATGCAGTTTATAAGAGATACTGCATCATACTAAATAATAATAGGAATATATAACAATTTTTGGCTCAATAAATGAGGGGGAGCAAGCTCTCAACCCATAAAAGCAATAATACAACAATCCTTGTAAGGTTTAGCTGAAATATACAAAATTGGCAAAATGCCAGAGTTCCTGGGTAGGAGCTGCAACTCAAAACTGGAACTGGATGGATATGGCTGAAGATGGTACATAATCTGAAGTAAACCTCCTCCAATGGATCTTCCAAGTGAAAGGCTGATCCTAACACTGAAGATCTCACCCTCTGATCAACACTACAATCCCTCACTGCAAGTATACTATGAAAATAACGCAGTCTAAGAGGGTAACTGCGTTGTAGGTGGAATAGAAAGTGTTGGACAAGTGCAAATATCTGAAATGAGCCCTGAATCCTCCCTTATTGATCTCTCAAAGGAACGAAGGCCTCCTCCTCTGAAAAACAAGCCAAGGAATGGTGTTGTGGAACCTCCACTGCAGCACCCTGCAACACAACGTTACACTCTAGAAGAAATAACGTTGTATCTGAAGGAATGGATTTTACCTTGAGCCTGGATGTGGAGAAATGAAGTGCAATCCCTCAAGAGGCCTCTTAAGAAGGAGAGGAAATCACCAAGAGAGGAGCGAAAGAAAAAAAAAAAATTGGTCGGAATCTCAACAGAAGGCGTTCATAAAATTGAAACATCGCCTCTATTCTGCCCTAGTGCTCACATTACCATACTTTCAACAACCATTTGAGTTCAAGACAGATGCCTCTGACTGTGCTATTGGGGCAGTTCTTACTCAACATGGGCATGCAGTGGCACATCACAGTGACACATTGTTTGACACAGTCTGCAAGTATCCCACTTATGACAAAGACATGTATTCCATTGTGCAGGCTTGTCAATAATGGAAGCATTAAATTTTTGGGAAGGAAACAATCATCCACACAGACCACTGACCCCTGCAGTGCATACAGAAAAAAGGGAAGTTGCAAAATGATCGCCATTAGAAGTGGTCCACATATCTCCAACAGTTTCATTTGAACATCAAGTAAAAGAAGGGTAGCACAAATAATGTTGCAGATTGCCTCAGCTGACCACCGATCGTGGCACTAACCACCATTCTCAACTCTTGTAGGCACGATAATTCTGATTGGCCACTTCTCTACAAGATCGATCCTTAATTCAGCCACACATACCAGGCACCCTTGGGGGGTACGCAAGTTCCAAATTTTCATCTCCAAGATGCACTTTTATGTCACCCGGGACACCTTTGTGTTCCTTCAAGTGAGCGTGCCAAGATGATATGGTAAGCACAATACAGTCGAGTCACTGGGAATTTCTGGGTCGAGAAAATAGTGGCAGTACTACAGAAGTATTTCTATTGGTTGAACCTTTGACAGGATGTCGGGAAGTACATCAGATCATACACTGCTTGCGCCAATTACCAAACCGACCATCAAGAACCAAGGCCTCTATACTTCGCTACCTACCCCTAGTCAACCTGGGGAATGCATCTCCATGGGTTACTTTTCGTGCCATCCTTATACTAAGCATGGAAATGACTTTGTTTTTGTGATCGTCGAAATATTTTCAAAGATGGCCATTATGGCAGCCTCAAAAAAAATATCACAGCAGAAGCCACTGCTGAACTCTTCTTTGAACGAGTGTGGGTGTAGTTTGGGATCCCACAGTATATCATATCATATCAGGAGAACAGGTTCCTTAGCACATTTTGTTCTAGCCTCTAGTCAATGCTGAACACCAAGCTCACCAAGTCCACAACTTTCCATCCCCAAACTGATGGCTAGACAGAGCTTGTCAACAGGATGATTGTACATATTCTTCGGATGTACAATTCCACACACATGGGATGGGAGCCTCCCCTATGTACAAAACAATTATAACCAGGCTGTTCATAGCTCAACCGGCCACAACCCATTTCAAGTGGGCTTGGGATTCCAACCACTATGTCCCATTGGCGTAGCCATGCCATTTGCGGCTACTCAGGTCAATTTGCCTCATGTCCAGTCAAAAGCTGAAAAAGCGAACAGTTTCATCGAGTGCATTCAGCACATCCGAAACAGGTTAATGACATATTGGATAGAGCTAATGCTAAGTACAAGCAATGACATGATCAAAATAGGGTGCCACACAACTTATAGGTGCGCGAAAAAGTGTGGCTACATTTGCAGAAGCATAGCCTCACTAGACTCCACCGCAAGCTTCGCCCACTCCTATATGGGCCATACACCATCACCAAGGTTGTAGGGAACAATGCCTTCAAGCTGAGTATTGCACCATTCCGTGGTCTGCACCCAGTATTCAATGTGGATCACCTTCATCCCTACTTCCCACCTTTGAAATTACAGAACAAATCACACCAACAAAGTTAGACCCGGACTGCATGGAACACACCACCATAGATTATATCATGGACATGCATATCAAGAACACTTGCAAACAGAAGATCCAACTATATCAGATTGTCAAAGCTAGCAAACTTTTGCACCAACGCAAGTGGTTCACCAGGGACCAAGTTCAGAAGAAGTTTCCTTATTTCATGGAGGAACTCAACACAATGGGGACCATTGCTTCCTAATGGGGGAGGAATAATCCAGGTGGATATTGGTGGCCACCCACCTATTCCACTTGGGGCCCCACTATTTTCTCTTTCAGTTTTTCAGTTTCGGCACAACTTACTATTTTTAGCAGTTCTTCGAGTCATGAACTTCCAGAGCAGTTTTGAGGCCCTAAACGACAATTTTTGGGAAAACGAGGAACAACATGGGTCCACAAATTGATGTTTCTCACACGAAAATTTATATTCCTCGGATAGATCTTTCTAACGAGGTATGGTGTGCATCAAATGGATATCGTATGCCAAAGTTACTTCCCTGGGAAGTTGAAACACGAATTTTCCCAAACGGGGACCACAGTTTTGGTGCTTCATCTCCTAGGTTTACAATTTTGGATTTTTAGGGTTTTCCATTGTTTCTAAATAATAAATAGGCCCTCAAGCCTCATTGGGACATAGTTCAAAGGCTTGTAGCCACCACATCGCTTCTCAGAGATAAGCTACCAACACCCTAGCTAATTTATTTCCATTCTATCTGTAAGCAAATTTCAGTTCTTTGATATTAATAAAATGAAGTTTTATTTCTATTGCATCTTTGTATTTATGCTTATATGTGTATTTTTTGCATTCCTGCATAAATCTAGATCAGTGGTATCAGAGCGGTCTGCTTTTTCTCGATCCCTCTTTGCATGTCCTGAATGAGGTCGGGGTATAAGGAGTTAGGGCTCGATCTTGTTGAACCTTTGAAAGATTAGCCTCCCAAACCCCGACAGTCGCCCATGGGGCACGAACAGAAATATAAGGGAGTAGGAGACCCTATCAAAATATTTCTCAAGGAGGCCCTCGAAAAACAAAGGAATGCGATGATGGATAACTTTTCCTGGATCCTTCAACGTCTGCTGACCGATGGCACATCTATATCCAATAGCCACTTTGGAGTCATGACTCCCTTCAAGGGACAAGTAAACTTGGACATTCCCATATTTGAGGGTCAAATAGGTGCAGATTCTATAGATAGATGATTGAATCTACTAGAAGGATATTTCTTGGTTCATGAATTTTCCGACCGAGAGAAGATTATTTTTACACTCCTCAAAGCCACCCCCCATGTCAAGGACTGGTGGGAAACCTAATGTGAGAAAAATGAAAAGACAAAACCCTCTTTGTTCTCAATCGTACCCACTTGGAATTATTTCTAAGACACCATCAAGGAATAATACTATCTTGTGGGGAGCTATGAGGACAAGTAAATACAATGGAGCACGTTGTGGCAAAAAAGGGATAAAGATGTGCATGAGCTAACGAATCTATTCCATACCCTGAGCACAAAGTTGGGTATCAAATATTCAGAGAAACATTTGGTGCTGAAGTATCATAGTTGTCTGCACAGATACATTATGGAGGAAATGGACTTCCTTGACATCTCCTCACTTGGTACAACATACTGGTATGCTAGCAAGATTGAGCAGAAATTCAAACAGAAGAAGTGAGACTTTGGATCTGCGAATCAAAAAGAAGGGAAAGGTGCCCCCAAACCATAGAACAAAGGAAAAATCCAAGGCATGGAAGCCTAAGACAACCTGCCAAAGCCACAAGCAAAGAACAACACCATGAAGCCAAAGAAGGACACGGGAAAGTGGCTTGAGTTCCATAAGAGCTCCACTCACAACACAAGTTAGTGTCAAGCCAAGCAATCACTAGTGGCCGACATGAGGGCTTCTGAATCAAATGCATGCTACGAGTTTGAATGAGAACCTGATAAGGGGAATGACAAATGGAAACATATTATTGATGTGGAGCCCAATGCCACTGTTGCCACTACGAAGATCCAAAAGGAGGAACTGGAAGATCGAGAGGAGGAGGAGCGTCTCTTCCACTCCCATATGTGGGTGAAGGGTTCCCTGCTACAGTTAATTGTCGATAATGGGAGCCAAAAGAACCTCATTTCAAAATACGTCGTGAAGCGGTTAGACTTTCCGACCACATCACACCCACAGCCATACACCATCGGGTGACTTCACCAAGGACCAAATCTTCATGTCAGCCAGCAGTGCCGCCTTCCCTACAACATCAAGCCCTTCACAGATGAGGTATCATGTTACATTGCTCCTATTTATTTTTATGATCTATTATTAGGCCAACCATACTTGTGGAAGTGACATGCTGTATATGAGTCTTGGCCTCTCGTTTTTATTTTTATGTTGGGAAATAAGTTGTACAAGATACCAGAGGTACCACTGCCTCCTGCTATCTCTTTGGTTACTACAAAAAAATGTTGTAAGATCATTTCCCAAACTAATAAATTTGTTTTTCCTGATGATCCGCCCCCAAGGCAAGAAGAACACTGTGGCCACGACCTCCAGACAGGGTTCCTTAACATGAAAACAACAAATGGACAAGGTGTTGGAGGAGTACGGGGACATCTTCACCTCACCCACAGGTGTGCCTTTTCAATGTCAGGTCAAGAACCCCATTTATCTGACCCCAGGTGCGCTACTATCCAATGGAATGATCTATCGATGCTCTATTATGGAGAACGATGAAATCAAGAGGCAGATTTAGGAGCTATTGCAGAAAGGTCACATTCGGCTAAGTTCATCACCTTGTGGGAGCTCGATTGTGTTGGAAAAGAATAAGGATGGGACTTGGAGACTCTATATTGACTATCGGATGCTGAATAAGATCACTGTCCAGAATAGGTATCCGATCCCACGGATTGATGACCTTCTACCAAATCAAAAGGGTGAAATATTTCAGAAAGATCGACTTGAAGTCTAGGTATCACCAGGTACCAATCGAACCCTCTGATGTGTGGAAGACTACTTTCATAGCGAAGGAGGGCCTTTTCGAATGTTTAGTCATGACCTTCGGGTTGAAAAATGCTCCTACAACCTTCATGAGGTTGATGGACGACATCTTGCGGCCATTTCTACCCTAGTTCTCACATTACCAGACTTGCAACAACCATTTGAGATCATGACAGATGCCTTTGACTATGCTATTGGGGTATTTCTTATTCAACAGAGGCATCTAGTGGCATATTACAGTGAGACATTGTTCGACACTGTCCACAAGTATCCCAATTATGACAAAGAAATGTATTCCATTGTGCAGGCGTGTTCATAATGAAAGAATTACATTTTGGGAAAGGAAACAATCATCCACATAGACCACCGACTACTGCAGTTCATATAGACAAAAGGGAAGTTGCAGAAAGATTTTCATCAGAAGTGGTCCACATGTCTACAACAGTTTCATTTGAAAATCAAGTACAAGAAGTGTAGCACCAATAATGTTGCAGACTGCCTCAGCTGACCACCGATCGGGGTGCTAGCCACCGTTATCAACTCTTGTGGGCATGAGACTTCTGATTGGTTGCTTCTCTACAAGAGAAATCTAGAATTCGACCACACATACCAGGCACTCTTGGGGGGCACACATGTTCCAAATTTTCACCTCTAAGATTCACTGTTATGTCACCTGGGAAACATTTTTGTTCCTTCAAGTGACTGTGCCAAGATGATATGGGAAGCACACTATAGTATATTTTCTGGGAATTTTGGGGTTGAGGAAACAGTGGGAGTACTGTAAAAGTATTTCTATTGGCCAAACCTTCGACAGGATGTCGAGAAGTACATCAGGTCTTGCACTTCTTGCACCATTTCCAAACCGACCATCAAGAAGCAAGGCCTCTATACTCTGCTACCTACCCCTAGTCGACCTTTGCAATCAATCTCCATGGATTAATTTTCGGGCCTTCCTTCTACTAAGCATGGAAATGACTGTGTTTTTTTGGTCATCAACAGATTCTCAAAAATAGCCATTATGTTGGCCTGCAAGAAGAATATCACAGCAGAAGCCACTGCTAAAATCTTCTTTGAATGAGTGTGGGTGCACTTTGGGATCCCACAGTTTATCATATCAGATCAGGACAACATGTTCCTCAGCACATTTTGGTCCAGCCTCTGGTCAATGCTGGACACCGAGCTCACCAAGTCCACAGCTTTCCATCCCAAAACTGATGGCGAGACAGAGGTCGTCAATAGGATTATTGTACACATTCTTCCCATCTACAATTCAAAGCATCCATGCACATGGGATGATAACCTCCCCTATGTACAACACAGTTATAATCGAGCTCTCCACAGCTCCACCAACCACAGCCCCTTTCAAGTGGGCATGGGATTCCAGCCACTATGTCCCATTGACATAACCATGCCATTTGAGGCTTCTAAGACTGATTTGCCTCATATCCAATATGAAGCTGACAAAGCGAACAACTTCATTGAGCACATTCAGAACATCCGCCAACAAGTTCATGACATATTGGACAAAGCCAATGCTAAGTACAAGCAACGACATGATCAACATTGGGTGCCACACAACTTGTTAGTCATCAGCATTTTTCACTATATTTGGATGACTAAAGGGTGTTTACGGATTTTTGAAAAACAATATTCATTGAATATCTTGAGTTTCAGAAATCTCACTACCTTCATTATCTTTATAGAAACTTTTTCACTAGTCTATCAGTTTCCCATTTCATGGTCACCCTGTTGCTCCTAGAAAATCCTCATAAGCTTATACCTTTCATTTTCATCCTCCTTCCCTGCCTATAGCCTCATTTCCTATTTTGCCCTTATCACTGAAACTCCACCTTCCCTCTAGGGTTTCCCTATAGCTAACTCATTCCCATGTTCTCCAGGTTCCTCGAGCATTGATGGTCTCAAAACTATCTCTGTAGGCTCTTTAGATAAATCAAGTATATTGGATTTTGGATCTTCAATACAGTAATTTTGACAATACTCTGTTTTTCACTTCAAATCCTCCAAGTCAAATCCCAGTCAAAATCAGGTCAAAGGACCCTCCCACTAGGTCATTAGGGTTTTTTACATTGTTTAAAGGTTTTTTTACATTATTTAAGGTTGTCCTTGAATGTTTCATGCACTTATTTTCCTTTGCTATAATTTGGCTCAGATGTAATAGAATGACAAGACATGGTTATTCAAGAAGCACCTAAAAGATTTCCAAAGAAGATTACCTCATCAGTTCAAAGTCTACAAGTGAGGTAAACGAAAATATTTTAGCACTTCTGTGGGAGTGTTGAAGGATTTTTCAGTAGAAGGTGTTGATGAGGTAGACTATCCACTCCTAAATGAAGAAATCTTACACCAAAGGAAAGGGAAACAATTTGGTCTTGAAGAGAACTAAGGTTTTGAGCTTGATGGTCTAGTTGAGTGCCAAAACAGTGATCACTTGCAGAAATGACATGGAGGAGGCACACAAAGCCAAACATGAAGAAAGTCTATCAGAATAGATTGAAGAAAAATGGAAAAGGTGAGGTGAACTGGAGAGAAATGAATGAACTTGAAAGGGCAATAGAGAACTTAGAAGACAACACTGATGACTATTGTAAAGCACTCCAGACACCTAGGGTTTTGAAAAAAGTGGCCAGACCTGGGCACATGAAGAGACATATAGCCAACAAATTTATATTATAGCAGCAATTGTATACTAATCCTTGAGGAAAGAGTCACTCAAGCAAAACAATATAGCCTCAATGGGACATGTACATCAAAAGAGAGAAACACTGCTACACATGTATTTCTGCAGGCTAAGAGGATGCAGTTTATAAGAGATACTGCGTCATACTGAATAATAATAGGAATATATAACAATGTATGGCTCAATAAATGAAGGGGAGCAAGCTCTCAACCCCTAAAAACAAATAATACAATAATCCTTGTAAGGTTTGGCTATAATATACAAAATTGGCAAAATGCCAGAGTTCCTGGGTAGGAGCTGCAACTCAAAACTGGAACTGGATGGAGATGGCTGAAGATGATACATAATCTGAAGTAAACCTCCTCCAATGGATCTTCCAAGTGAAAGGCTGATCCTAACACTGAATATCTCACCCTCCGATCAACACTGCAATCCCTCACTGCAAGTGTACTCTGAAAATAACACAGTCTAAGAGGGTAACTGTGTTGTAGGTGGAATAGAAAGTGTTGGCCAAGTGCCAAGATCTGAAATGAGCCCTTAATCCTCCCTTACTGATCTCTCAAAGGAAAGAAGGCCTTCTCCTCTGAAAAACAAGCCAAGGAATGGTGTTGTGGAACCTCCACTGCAGCACCCTGCAACACAATGTTACACTTGAGAAGAAATAACATTGTATCTAAAGGAATGGATTTGGCCTTGAGCTTGGATGTGGAGAAATGAAGTGCAATCCCTCAAGAGGCCTCTCAAGAAGGAGGGGAAATCCTAAACATGAATCCCTCGTGCTAAACAACACTCCAACTCAGCTAAACAAACAAAGACTGCAAATAGTCTAAACAGACAAGAAATCAATAATCATATGCATGAGTAACAATGGCTGCCTTGCCCTCATTTTAAACAAATGAGAGCTCCCTCTCCATGGGTCCCACTCTTTAGGATTTCCTCCATCAAGGAAACTTCCCTCCTCTTTCACTGCGTTGTCCCACAAGATGCTCTCCACCTCCTACCTCTATGTTGTTTGATTTGGTCAAACTTGACCTTATCTTCTTGCAAATGTCTCCTTTCACACATGAGGGTGTGAAATCTAGTTCCACTGATCATCCCCTTTCATACTAAGAGGGATTTTATCCATGTTTTTATTATGCATGGGCCTCCTCACCCAATTATTCAACTCATAAGTGAAATTAGCAAAATTTAATATTCCAATTTATCGTAGGAAAATTTTGGAATATTACAGAAAGAAGGGGTTTCTGAAATTGGAATGGTGTATTGGGTTCATATTGGTAGGGGGTTAAATAAAGTGAATTTTAGAGTCATTTTTCAATATTTAGTAAAATTAAGGTTATTGTTTAGTATGCCATGAACACACGTGACATGCTAGCGTTTCATTGAGTGAAGCCCCCATGCAAAATGATTACCATCATAAATAGTCCACATATTCGCAACAATTCCATTTGTGCATTAAATACAAGAAGGGTAGCACAAATGACGTTGCATATTGCCTAAGTCAGCCCTCATTTGGGGTGCTAACCACTATTCTCAACTCTTATGGGTATGATAATTTTGAATGTATGCAACTATACAAAAATGGTCTAAAATTTTGTGCCACATACTGGATGACAATGGAAGGAAACAAATTTGTAGAAATAATAAAGTTAATAATTCTAGAAATTGTGACAAAACCTATTAGTTAATAATATCCATGATCAAGTTTGGGTGAATATATTTAGTTAAGGATCTTGCTATATTGTCAATTTATTGTAAGCATTAAGTTTTTATAAGCTTATTATTTAAATTTAAATATGGTTACAAAATAATTATTAGTCCTTGCAAAGGCAAGACTCTAGACTCTAGAAATAAATTTGTTAGCATCGACCAATGCAAATTATAACATTTAACTTTCAAAAATAAATATTTATTTTTTAATATTATTGAAAAAACTAATTTTCAAACATTTGATTGGACCATAACTTGAATGCCTTATTGCAACATTTGTACAACATAATTCCATGTGGATAATTTTCTTACATATTTTATATAATAATTTATGGATATCAATGCAACATTCATGCAAGATTTGTATATATTTGTGTAGTAATTTTTTATTCTTAAGCTTTGCAAAAATCATACAAAAATAAAATCCTTGAAAATAGCTCCTACATTGGTAAATAACATGTTTACAATCCATTGTTTCCCACCATTATATTTATTTAGGAGTAAAACTATAATCAACCACTATTATTTTAGCATTGACCAATGTAAGTTATCATTATTTATGTGGTTGTTCCTAAAGAATAATTTCTAACTTGAGTTGGAAGGACTAAGTTGCATTGTAAAACAAAATTACAATATAACAAATTGAATTTTATTATTTTTATTACCTTTAAATTTCTATTATTAATTGAGCCATCATCTAAATGTTTACGCTCATTTATTGACACTACAACATCTCCCCCACTACATTGCGTTTAACCTTTTGTTATATTTTAATTGAATTGACATATAGATGTTAAATTTTTACTCCCCCACTACATTGCTTTTAAACTTTTGTTATTTTTTAATTGAGTTGACATATAGATGTTAAATGTTTACTGTGCTACAACATTACCCCTATAGTGGGTTGTAGATCAACTAGGAGTATAACAATAATTTAAAATAAAGGTATAATTTAGTTATTTTTTATGTTTTTTTATGTTCTAATGACATGCAATCATGAAATAAGTATTTTGATATTTATTATGGATTACTTCCTATCTGTTTTTACTAACCATTTAATTTATGTGGTTAAGTTGATATTAAATCAAATTTAAATAAAATTAAATATTTCATTTACAGCAATAAAATTAACACTTATTTTTAATGTTTATTTTAAATTAAATCGCTTGAATACTATAGATATACAAAATCAAATGAAGTTGGAAATTGGTTGTTTGAGGAAGTGACATAGAAGTTGGAGAATTAATGAGGAGAAAGATAGTGGAAAATGGGGATAAAGAGGGGATGGGGATGGGGATAGAGGAGATGAAAGAGGACTTTTCCTTTAAAGAAGGGGAGATCGAGGTATTTGGATCACACTGAACTAAGTTGGTATGGGTCAGAGGTGGTATCTGTTTAGGCTATTTTTTTTTGTATGGGTCAGAGGTGGTATCTGTTTAGGCTATTTTTTTTGGTATGGTTTTTGTTCATACATAGTATTGATCATAATTTTGGGAGTTTGGGCATGGAAGATAACGAAATTTTTTAGTTTCTTTGAGCTAGGGAGTTGGAAAGGCTTTTCCTAATTAAACTAATTGGGTTAAAACTTTTATTCATCACTAAACCAGGAATAGATACTCAAAACAACTACTATCATCTACCAAGAAAAAAATCTAAAAGTGAAAGAATTTTTTTTTGACAATAGATAATGAGTGAAGTAAAGTTTTATATGTTTATGGTTGATAAAGCAGAATTTCATACACTATACTGGGTTTGTTTGACATTAATAGCTTAAACAGTATGGCGTTTTGTGGGCCAAGGCTGTAAAAGCAGGTTTTTCCGTGAGTGAAATTATTGAGACAAGAAAGAGGAATCAGCAAGAGATTAAATAAATTCCATTTACCCAAGGGAATAAATTATATTTGGAAAAATATAATAATAATCTCGACATCGAAATTAAAAGGTATAGATTATATTTCAAATAACACAATCATAATATTTTTCATTAGAGGGTTTAAATGATAAAAGTTTGAAGTCTGTTTAAGTATTGTCATAAACTAACAGATGCAATATTCAAATTTTCTACACTATCCAAAACAAATCCCCTACCAAATCTACATAGAAGAGCACAAGTAGTAGGCCATACCAAATCTACATAGAAGAGCACATATAGTAGGCCTTAGAGGTTTAGTGGCT
Source organism: Pinus albicaulis (assembly GCA_034641835.2). Classification (NCBI taxonomy): domain Eukaryota; kingdom Viridiplantae; phylum Streptophyta; class Pinopsida; order Pinales; family Pinaceae; genus Pinus; species Pinus albicaulis. The sequence goes on along the minus strand of CM076582.1, from coordinate 472,145,196 downwards.
AATATTAACAAAAGCGGACTGGTTTTGATGCCAGTTTGATCATATGTATATATATCATACCAGAGAAATTACAGATATGGTTCTCTATCAATCAAACCAGAGAAACAGAGAAACTGCATATGGAGTTGAGCTTTAATTACACAATTACAATAGACGTTTACTTAACCGACCACGGTGGAGCAGTGGTTTTAAATTGGAAGCCACAACTGGCGGCCCATCTTGCAATGTTTAGCCACCTCTTCAACCACACGTTTCACCAGGGCTGCTTCATACCTGGAATGCTCAGAGTTTTAAAAGTATAACTATTGAGAATTGAGACGTAGGGGAAACAGAAACAGAGAAACAAAAAAGAGATGAATGGTAAGAGTGAGTGACGGACCCATTGAAGTCATCTTGAAGTGAGTAGCCAGAGAGACGACAGAGTTGGAAGAGAGCATCCTTCCATTCCCTGATTTCTTCTGCGCTGTACCTCCCACTCTTCTCATGCTCTTCGAATGCAAGACCAAATGGGCCACCGCATCGCTCCGGCCGCCGAACTTGCGAAGGAGTGACGTCGTAAAACACAGGGATCGCAATGGCCGACCCCTTTCTTATTGCAGACACCAATAAGATTGAGCATAATTTGGGGAGAATATGGGAATAAGGACGCGACTCCTTTCAACTGCGACTCTAGGGTTGCAGAAATGTCGTCCCCACTGTTCACATCGCGGGTGTCGAGAAAGGCACGGAAGCCTGCGCTTGTGAGGGCGCGGTCCAGATGATCCACAAACCCTTTTCTTACATCGTGCCCTCTAAAGCTTGGAAAAACATCGTATTTATATCCCATGGCTCTCCTGCAATTCGCATTTAATAAACGAATGGTGAAACCAAAATACCCCATCACGAATCGTAGGAGATTCAACAATCTGTTTGGCTCAAACACCAAAACTCAAGCAGTTTTTTTCTTCAGAGGTAAAAAACACTACATATTACATCAATTTAGTTCTCAGCTGTACAGTGAGAAGCATCATGACATCAATGCCAGAAAACATACCAGATCACATTCTAAGAGGATCACAGTAGCTAATTTCAGAGTGCATAAACCACTCATTACATATATGTCTGCAGAGTGAGAGTAGTCTCCACCCTGTGAACCCCAAATACAGATGCGGTAGCACAAGCCCACATCAACAACAACAGAGCAAATCCAACAACATCACCCACAAAAAAAGCCCCTGTAAAAAAAGGACAGCAGCTGTAAGCAAAACCCCAGCAAAGAGGTAGCAGCAGCGGATGGCACACCAAAACTCAAACCCATTGCACCAGACCGCAGATGGCACACCAGAAACAGACCAAATTATTGAAGCCTCTAACGAGGCGCGCAACTGATTGTTTTTTTGCGAGTAAATATTTTTGAGCTCAGTGTTCGTTTGCTGGTTTGTAACAATTTATTATGTAACTGGTAGAGGGATTTGGATGCCCTGGTAACGTGTTTCTACTGGGGATGACGGTGCTATTGCTCTCCAACACAGATGCACAATAATAAACGTATATTTGGTGAGAGCGCGCGCGCTCATATTTATCGTCACACCTGCACCACCACTTGATAAACTCTGCTCACAACTTTAATATTCCTTTTTTGGTAAATACATGACTCGAATTCAATTATGAAGACCAAAACCCTATATTCCTTTCTTCAACATGGTTGGAAAACCCTATATCTCATGTGCGAGCTTCAGACCTTGTATGAACCAACATGGTTGGAAAACCCTATATTCCTTTTCGTCAACATGGTTGGAAAACCCTATATCTCATGGTTGGAAAACCCTATATTCCTTTTCTTCAACATGGTTGGAAAACCCTATATCACGATGATGTCCACATGAGGGTCACTTGACTTCCCCCCGCACCGCATGTCGATGTCATGCCGAATACCATTACTAATGTCGAAATGTTTGAAAAGTTGTACCAACAATGAAATGTTACAAATGATTTTGATAAAGATGACAATACTCACTTGTACTCACTCTTGTACTCGATGGCAATCATGTACAAGAGTTTCCATATTTCACGTTACCATCTATGGGACCGCAAAAAAGTTGCCGTCGGGAATGGCGGAAATGTTTTATTAGTCCCTGCCCAAAGGGCTGGCAGGGACTATAGTAATCGGTTTGGTGTTTTTGTATTAAGTTTTGCACAGACATTAAGACAATTAAGACAGCGTAACTACATGAAACCAAAGTTCTCATGCATATATTTTATTACATTTTTTTCCACCTATTAAATACCCTATCAGAAACGTACACAAATATTGCTATCCAATAAGAAATTTGAAGGTCTTATTTGGCCTTTTTTCGAGGCATCTCATACTTGTGTCTTGGTTTAAAGTCTTATTTCTTCGAATGTTTCCGGAATAAAATCAGTCTTTATAGTAATGCTAGCATTACTACTTAGCATTAGATGTTTATTGATAACATGTATGTACACTACTGCCTTATTGTATGAACTAAGAATTTGCTGCGGTGTCCAGAGGAAATGGCAGTATTGCCACCTGTGCCACCTGCCATTCCCATGTTGCGGCGTCTGGAACTTAGCTTAACTTAGCTTGTTAATCAGCGAGTCTCTGTCCCTTGAACTGCTACCTCCTGCATATCTCTATTGGCCATGCTGTTTCTGCAGAAGAATAGGTTCTGGTACCACATGCGAGGTGCGTTGCGGCGACAACCCTGCAATCAATTGAACACAAGGCCCTTTGAAATTGACAATCCTGCAATCAACTGAACACAAGGCCCTTTACTAATGTCTGGCATTGTGGAGAAAGCGATTGCATTGTGATCCTGCAATCAACGATTTCAGGTCATTTATATAAGGTAATTTTCGTGACTGTAACATGTTCACCTTGTGTTTCCCACTCAAAGGTCCTGCAGATATTTTTTTTATATATACCATGCTTGGGTTTCATCATTGAGAAACGTAGAGTGGAGCCTAGCCTTTACTCTGGTTCTCGAACTTGGCAGATGCAAAACAAAATCTAAGAAAAAATATCGGGACGGTTAAAAAGAAGAAAAGCATGAAGATGATTTATATTGACATGGACACCATGACTCGTCTTGAAATCTCTACCAGAGTCCGTATAGAACGAATCATCTGCCTCTCTGTTCAATATTCTACCTCCATTAATCTCCACTCCAACAGTTTTCATCTCTGCTTCCTCTGAGATCACCATATTCGCTCAGAATTATTAAACTGCAAAGGTTGATAAGAACTTTTTTGGTGCCTGCAAATATCATGTTTATAGCTTTAGGAACAGCACCTACCGCTGTGTCCAATTTATTGGTTTAATGTCAAGTAATATCTGGGGTCGGTGAGTCCTATGGACATGTTGCGATCCTCATATTTACTAAAGTAGCAATGCTGGTTGAAGACTTGTTTTATTTATATTATCTTTACTTCTAAAAATGAAAACAAAGACAAGAGATTGTAGAAGACACGAGATTGCTGGTTGAATACCTCGAGCTTTGATGTCTTTAACAATGGTATCAGGCTCACCCTTTGATGCCTGACCACCCTGAATATTCCGTGCCTTGTAAAGCTTAGCACAAACGTCATTGCAAGCCTCAATCAAGTAACGGAGAAATTCATGAGCATCTTCCTGCCTTCCAGACCTGAAATGCTTCGCAAAGAGTTCTAAAGACCTTTGGATATTCACAGGAGCATCAAGCAGAATGTCACTGTTTAGAGACCTCCAGATGCGCTTCTCCACCAAGCAAAAGGGGCAGTGGCCGTCCCAAGATTTGCCTGTCAACATTTCAATCAATTTTAGCCAGGATCATCAAATCCCCTTTTTTTGTTGTTTTTCTCTAACAAAACATTTCGTTCAGTTTTAACTACCAGACATGAAATCACGCCAACATTTCACTCACTGAATTTTAACCACAGATCCTTTTTTCCCCTTAATTTTGCCTTTGGTTGGCATTTCATTCAACTTTAACAAACAGACAAAAAATCTTGCTAAGAAAGCAAAACGCAAAGCAAGGTCTTTCAACCGCAACAGCAAATTCTATTTTTTGGTTTAAATTTAAACTCGATTTATTTTCCGTGTGCCAATTCATTGTATAGAAATCATCAATCTCCGCTAAAAGAAACATCAATCATGACACAGGAAACTTATAAACAACGCAAGATAACAGAAACGATACGCAATTCTCCGGTCTGAACGTCGAGCTATGATCATTAAAGATAATTTCACACCATTCTAGGGTTTGAACAATGAATTTTCTAGAACAAAATTGCAACAAAGGGCAATTCTAGGTTTTGAGCAACGAAATTTGCAGACATTAAAGACAAAGACATGTACTTACATACAGAAGAATGCTGATTTCTAAGGCAAAAATTCGCCAGAGGAGGTGTGATAGCATGGGCATCTAAAAAGCAGCCTATTGTGACATTATCATCAGCAGAAGCAGAATATGTAGCAGCGACTTCAGCAGCATGTCAAGCAGTATGGTTAAGAAGAGTATTGGATGGACTCAAGCAGAAACAACAAGGATCGACAGCGATATATTGTGACAACACATCAGCGATTGCACTATCCAAGAATAGTGTGTTTCATCAAAAGAGCAAACACATTGATACTAGATATCATTTTATTCGAGAACTAGTGAACAATGGAGAAGTTCACTTGAAGCCTTGTAGAACGAATGATCAAATGGCTGATATCTTTACAAAGCCATTAGCAGTAGATTTGTTTCAGTTTCACAAAAGAAACTTGGGAGTTGTAAGCCTAGCTGAGACATAGACCAGCAGACATGTTTGAGTTGTCATAAGTTATGTTTTAGTTTAGAGGTCGTAATTAAGGGGGAGTGTTAAAATATATAATTACTTCCTCATGCAGTTAAGTGGAGTTAGTTAGTTGAGTTCAGTTTCAGTTATGTTTGGTGAGCGAGTTAGCGAGTTGATTAAGTCCAGTTTTGTGTGAGAGTGTTTGCATGTCAATTAGGTTAAATACCCTTCACGGGTTCATTGTTTTTAAGAGAGCAAGAGAGTTTTATGATTCAGAGGTTTATGATTAATAGAAGAGCAGCAGCTCATTGTTCGTGTGAAATATATTGGCGTTATTTGTGTGTGTGAATCCTCTGTCTCTCCAACAAATTGGTATCAGAGCTTCAATGGGACCAATAGCCGAACCCTCAACCAATAATGTCATCATAAAGAAAAAAGAAATAAACACGACTCTCTAATAGATAGTTATTAATGTCAAACATAAACCAACAATGTCATCATACAGAGAAAAAGAGATTTACTCGCTATGCAACCAAAGTGTTGGAACATAACCTCCTCTGTGTGCCGGCGTTCGTCTCTTTCCAAATTTGTGACTAAAGAAGTTACAAGTTTTAGTCTGTTAAATATAATTATTGTTTTATGAATTAATATGAGATAAATTCAAACATAAATGTAAAGGGAAACCAAATCCATAACAAATTTTATCCACTTTAGGACATACTAACCACTGACTAACCAAAGGTGTTACAAGTTTTGTTACAAGTTTTAAATCGTAAGGATTTCCTGCTACAGTAGCTGAAGCAAGCAGAACAGCTTGGCACAACAACTTGGCTTCTCGCACTGCACAATCTTAATCTTGTTGAATCTTAATCTTGTCGGTGTTACCCAGTACCTTTCATATGCTCATTGTTTGACAGCCCTTACTTAGGCAGGGACTTGTTGCTCGCAACCCACCTTGTTTCTCTTCATCCGATTTCGTTTTAACATTCTCCTCCGCAACTTACTTTTACCTTATGATGGACGATACCGTTAAAAATTGCTAATAGGTAGAACAAGTGAAATGCCCGTTAAAAATCGCTAATAGGTAGAACAAGTGAAATGCCAGTATTGCCTCACGTGTAAGAAAATAAACTATTTGATTACAAAGGACAAGAAACTATGCGAATCATAAGCCTACAATGTGTTTATGAATCCTCAAATTCCAAAAAGGACAAACCATGCATCAAAATGACATCCATATCAATATCCTCAAGATCCTAAAACAAATGCACGCCACTATACTCAAAATTACCAATTGTTGAATTTTCTGCACGAATATGTTCTCGATTTCAAACTAACTAATAAGAAGAAATATATGTAAAAATAATTGAATCCACAATCCATCTCCTAAATAAATCACAATACTCAAACTAAGTCTCAAACATAACTTACTCATATAAACTAAGACATCATTATATTAACTTAATATTTGTATAATGTTGAATACTTAATATATATGAAAGAATTAGCTTAGATTCTTCTATTGTGTCATTTTTAATGAATAATAAGCTTAACTAAAAATGAATATTCTAGCCAAATGTAAATGAGCTTTAACAATATGGTATAATGGACTAAGGATGGATGTTAATGAATGTCTTAAGTAAAGAATGAAATTCAATTTAACAACTATGATTGAAGAAAGTATAAATGTTAATCAAGTCACTACATTTGAAAAACTAAAAGTTATAACTTGATGTTTGTAACAAGACCCCCAATTATCCCTAGCCTTAAATAAGGGTAAAAGGAGGTAGTACTAGGCCAACCCAACCTTCATAGTCCAATTATGGAAATGGTGTCTGATTATTTTTTACCTTTTTCAACTTTCTCAAAACCTAAAATAGATGACATTGTTGTGTTCGTCTCAGTGATACCTTTCCATTAATATAAATTTTCTTAGATGTGACCATTGACTCCTAGATCAAAAGATATGGTCATTCAAATATTTTTTGATGAGAGAAGGCCACATCATCTTGATTACCCGCATAACACCCACATCGTCCCCACATGGCGCTCACATGGCCACCTTAGTTGTGTACCATGTCACCAGCCACGTTTTAGTTCTACACAGTTGTTGACCCATTCATGTTGTTCCACATATTAATACCCTCTCTACAACTCGTAAGTCCAAACACAACTTATGGAAAATATAGAAATTTCACACAGGCGTGGGCCCCTCTAAGGCCACATCACCTTGGGAATAGAATCCCAATAGGAACTTTTGTAGCCCCCCATTAAAACTACTGGGGACAACCTTGTCGGGGTTATGTGGACTCCTAGTTGTCCCTCCTCCACATGTCCCAATGCCATCTGCTACAACTTCTTGCATGGGATCTAGCACACCACATTTTCCTAGTCCATATCCATTTGTGAGGCTTTCAAACTACCCAAGTTATGTAGATAAGACACCTTGCAACCCACCACCTTCAATTTATCCTAACCAATTACACAATCACCTCTTTTCACACCTGTGCGAGTAGGATTTTCATCGACACGTCACCTCGGGAATTAAATCCTAGTGAGATTGCACTTAACTCCTTTGGAAATCACAAGTGAAAAAAGCATTGTGGTGACATCATAGAATGTTACGTAACCATATTATAAAACAAAAGAATAGATAGACCAATGGATTAAAATAAGCCTCTTCAAGGGGGAACCCTCCTTTGACATCACATAAATAAATAATTTTTGGATGATATAAATGACATGACCTTCTTGGTATATATGGGAGTCTAAAGGGTCATAATATAATCAAGGCCTACGTAACAATAATAATTTAAGGGCACAATAATAACAATAGTGGGCTTCTATGGATCACAAAAAATAACAATATGGCGGCTACATGGGGCACAACAATAACAATATCGAGGCTACACTAGTATTATAAGGGCCTAGCATGCCCCTCTCCTTCAAAAAAGTATTTTCCTCTACGCTTGATTAGTTCTATATGCTTCTATCTATAATTCCCATCCTCCCATGTGGAATCTTTAGCGGGTAATGTCTTCCACTTAATGAGATACTCTTAAATTGAATGATATTGTAGCTATCGGGTTCTTATTTCCATGATTGCTTCAAGCTCAAATATGATTTTCCTTCCTCATCAAGTTATGGAAATATTGTTTGAATTGGTATATTGTCACCTATAACCTTATTTAATCACGAAACATAGAAAACTAGGTCTACTGAGGAAGATGAACGTAGCTCTAATTTGTATGCCATAATACCAATATTTTGCAACACCTTCTAAGTGCCATAGTACTTCGGTGATAATTTATTATCCTTCTTAGCTTGCTCGAGGGACATTTTTTTGTATTATTGTAGCTATATAAATACCCAATCGACTATGTCAAAACTTCTTTCATTATGATGTTGATATGCTTGTTGTTTCATTCAATTTTGTGCCAGGGTGAGGTCATCATTCAAGAGTTGGATAACTTGTTGTTGATGCGCGATGTGATCGTCCACTAGTTGAACCTTATATTTTTCTCTTAAATATGATGTTATGGATGATGGATGATGCAACACCCTCCTCCCACGTTTACCCAAGCTACCGGGTCCACTAGGGTGAACATGCGACGAGAGGCTACTATGATGAGATCTGACTCCCCATGTATAGTTAAGGAATTTAACCTGACAAAAAAAACCAAATTGAACTTCCACACATGCTTCAGAACCTCCAGGCGCGAACCAACCTTTCCACGTGACCAACCCCTCAGGAAACTTAACCTTTCATTGGTATAACTCCCCAGTTTTTCCCTTGAAAATCCATGCATGTGACTGTAGGACTCCAGTTGCTCCCACAATAAGGGAAAGCCAACAATTGTGGAATTGTTTAGCTATTTTTGTGCCAGCGACCCTGGGATTTGTGCCACTTTTCAGGGCTAGGACTCAGGCCACTACCCAGAACTTCATGAAAGCTTTAGAAATGATAAATAACATTGATACAAAGGTAATAATGCAAAAATTTAATCAATGACTTGACTGGACCCCTACTAGCCATGACAGACATTTCATTAAACATGTCATCCTATTATGCACATGGTTCGATTGGAAGTATTTTTACACTTGATAAATGTTTTCATGCTCAAAATAGAATATGATAGAATAAAGGAATAAAACCATGTTTTTTTTTTTTTTTTTTTAATTTCATTTTCTTGAAAATTTTCATTTGGTGGTGCAGTAAGAGCCACCTCATTCACTAACCATTGGTAGGAATATTTGCAGTAGAAGAGAGACATGGGAATAAAGATAACCATTAGTGTCAAAAGCTACAATTTGAGGTCTAAAATCGAATTCTTCTTATATTTCTTTTCAAATATAAGATTTCAATTACATGAAAAGTTAAGTATGCTCTTTTCTTGTGCTTCTCTCTTCTTGTACTTTGTTGCGACTTGAAATGTCAGAAAGGAAAATAGGATCAATTAGATTTGGAATATCATAATAAAAATCCATAGATCTCGAAAAATGACAAGGAGATCTAAATTTATTATTCATTCTTAAAAAAATACTTAAATTTTGATCTCTAGTTCCCAAATAGATTTCTCTCAAAACTTCTAAAGAGAGTTTTCTTTTAATAATTTTTTGTTTTTTTTTTTTTTTAGGCCTCCAAACTACTAATAAGTTCAAAAAAACAAACAATTCTATCATAAGTTAGTATATATATATATTAAAAGACCATTTAAAAAAATAATAATTCAATTAAATTATATTTAAAAAAACATAAATAAATAAATACAATAACAAAAATAAAAAAATAAAATAAACGAAATCGTAAAAAAACAAATCTAAAAACAAAAACAAAAAAAATTAAAAATAGATTAAAAAAACCAACCAAACGTACCCACAAAATAAAACATAAAAAACAAAACAGAACCTAAAAAAAATTAAATAACAATAAACGATAATAGATACATATAAAAAACAAAAGCCTTATTTTAAAAAATCCACAGCATACATAAAACAAATACAGAGGAATAAAAATGAGGCGAAGCTCTAGAAAATGCATGATGACGTTGGTGAAATGTGTGGTTTTGGCGAAGGGAAACATGGGTTCCATTCACCGTTTGGGTGTCAGCCTTTAAACATGCAAATAAAAAACTTGAGTGTGTGCGCTTGATTGATATCGATTTATAGAGTGATAAGGGGGAGACTCTAAGTTTTTAGATCTTCTTTTGCAGGGAAGAGGATGAGTCTAAATTGATGTCAAATATTTCAGTAGATTGATAACAGTCTGATGGATGGAGTACAACAGGTGGAAATTTTGTTTTCTTCCCACACATCTTGGATCAATTAGCAGACGGTTTACATTTTGTTTCACCGTTAATATCTGAAAATATAAATAAAGTTGTTTTCTTTTAAATTCACAAGTGGCTCATTTAGCCTAATTGTAAGTCATATAACTTAGGTGTAAGAATTCATGAGTTAAATTTGGGGCATTTGATTTCTCAACAATGCAACATTTTGACCTTAATCATGCAACAATTTGTTGCCACATGGTAACATATCATTGGTCCATTTCAATTGTCTAACGTCAACTTTCCACATATTCTGTCAACTAATCATGGCACATGAGCATCCGTACTACCACGTGGCACTCCCTTGCGTTGCCACATGGCACCCACCCACCGCATTTTTTACTATTTTTCTAAAACTTCAAACAAACATAACTTTCTCATATGACATATGTTTGAGGCGATTCAAACATCATTGGAAATATATAGACAAGGTATACATAACAAGATGGTTTTCATTAACGTTTGAGACAAGAAAAAATGGTTATTTTCTATGCATTTTTACAGCAATTGGACATGTAAAACATCATGACATCATCAAAACATGTTTCTAATATGAATTTTCTTTAACCTAGTTTTTCAATCATTGAAATTGGGTATCAAACAAAGAAATTATCAAAAAAATACTGATAGGTTGTCTAAGTTACCACTTGCTGGCAAGTAAAAGTTCATTTCACTTTTATATTCCTTGAATTTGTTTTGTTAACACTATTTATGAATTTTTTGTGTATATATATTATGAAGAGAGATTAGTCACCTCTCCCAATTAAGAATATTACGTTTTATTTCCGATTAGTGCTGAGCTTTTGCAGGTTCCAAGATGATCAAAGAAGACCAATTTATGCACAAGTGGTTCTCAAAGACCAATTTATTTTTCAAGAAGAACACAAAGAAGTCAAGTCTATATCAATTCACATCCATAATTCCATTTTTACTTATTCAATTTCATCTTTCTAAGCTTACAACCCATCCATGAATTTCCATCTTCCTACTACTGGATTATGACTACAAAACGATTTTCCTTTTGGAAATTTCACACTTTCGTGCCTCACATTTCGTCCCTAACCCATGAATAAAATCATTCATCTCACTTAGAATCTTGAGTTTCCTCATTGTACTTTTCCTTTTAAAAGTAGTAAATGATGCTTCATAAATGCAAGTCTTTCATCTATGGTCCTCTAAAACATTTTTTTATGATAATGTTAGATGATGGAAAATTCATTAAGACCCTCCTTATAGCAAGTCTTGAGCCATCTACTTCAGCACATTATCTAGGTTAAGGACTAGACTTATTTTTAGTATCTTGAGGTCTGCATGCATTAATGACAAGCTCTTTTGCCATTGAACAATGTGAATACATCAATGTCCCCTATTTGTTGGATCTTCTAGGTGACTCGACTTAAAATCATTTATTCTTACCTATTAAGGTGTACTTTGGCATATTAACTCTCATTGACATTAATGGTGAGTAGTTTTGTGTTGGTTAACAACATTCATTAATGATCGTAATCCAACAATTTCTTTCTATGTTCGACATCGGCAAAATTTATTCACATAGAAAATAATTATGCTGTGATGCAGATATGAATGAATAATATATGACTCCAACAACTTGCAACAATTTTCCAATAAAACAAGATTCAATTTCAAAGCTTAGAAAAAGTAGCAAAAGTTCCAACAATAAGAAGGAAAAAAAAATCCATCTTTCAAGATTTCATCCACCATTAATGCGACCAAGCGACGAAGAAGAAAATAAAATTATTTCACTTCACATTCCATGATCCAACAGTAGCAACCAAGATCTCACAAATACATAGGTTATTGACTTTTCAAGTGGGTGAAGGTATGTTATTTTCTAATCTTTAATCATTAATTCTTTGAATGCTAAAAGACATGTGTTTGGAAAATTTCCTATGTGAAATTTCTTTTCTTATTTTCGGATGATAAAACACCTTTAGTTTGGGAGAGGATATTAATTGCCAACTTTTATTTCCACATTCCATAACCTCATACATTCTGGACCAACATGCTTCTCCAAACTGAATGTTGTTGCTAATTTGTTTCTTCTCTAAAGATGGATATGATTTATAACAGTTTCAAATTATGAGAAAGGATTGATTGATATGTATAGATCTTCATTTTGGATACATTCTTAATTATTCTTTATTGCAGCAAGAAGAAGAATAAAAAAGAAAAGTGTTGCTACACAAGAACCAACACTTGAAATGGTTATGGTTTCCACACAAGAGCCAACCATAAGAGATGCCACTTAGATATATTTCAGATAAAGAATATGTTTTCCAAAGTTGCAAGTCTTGATTCCCTTTTTAAATTGAAAGTTTATTCCTAGCATATATTGTGCAAGTATACTTTGCAAGTTCACGAACATTGGGTTTGAAATTTAATGACAAGTAATTTAACTAACAATTAAATTACCCAACAAGTTGTGTGAGCATGTGACAAAAGGGCATATACCTAGATCAATGGAGATACATGTAAGAGGAGAACTTATAAGGAAGGTGTGTTATTTTTGTTAAGTATTTGTATTTTTTCTATTGTTTTCATGAGATTTGGAATTTGTTAGAATTAAAAACATTACAAGCCATGAACAACTGAAAATGGGTTCTTCAGGTTGGTTTGGGTGACATAGTGCAAATATCTAGAATATTTCTTCATATTCCTTATACAGGGTTTCGAGCATTGCAAGCAAGATTTTTGGTTGATACATATCTTGACACAATGATGATTACTCGTTTTAGGAAAATATATGAAGAGTAAGTTCTATTGTACCTTTTTGTAAAAGCATCTTCCTCATTCACCTCTAGTTCAAGTAGAATTTTGATATGCTTCAATTTCTAGACACGAGAGTATAATATTTGATTTGAATTAAGGTTAAGACTAGCTACGATTTTGTTTCATTATTTTGACCATTATTGCTTTCATTTTTCATGAATGAGAATTAGTTTTGTTTAAAGACAAAGTGAAGGGTTTTGTGTTAGCCAAACATCAAGCAATAATTAGAGATTGTTGGTATTCTCATATAAAATTATGTGTCTTAGTAGTGAAATAAGTCCAAATTCTTTGTGAATCCTTCCTTTTTGAATCATTAGCGTTTATTGATTATTGACACTGCCCCTCATTTGTCAAAATCTAATTTGAAATGTTTGTAGTTTGAAACTGGTATAATAATCTAACAATGAAAATGAATACAACCCACTCACTAAAAATTAATATTAATACATTTAATTGTAATAAGGGGCAGCTCAACCCACCCAATTGTTGTCGGTTACAATATATATATATATATATATATATATATATATATATATATATATATATATATATATATATATATATATATATATATAATGCTTTTATGGATGGAGGATTTTTATTTTATCCATTTTTTATCTATATTTCTTATTTTATTCATTGATTTCAAACACCCTTAGGTACATTTTAGAAGGTGATGAACAAGAACACATAGAATAACTTATTATGGATAGGGAAATATACAACAAGCTTGTGCGTTATTTAGCTCTAGAAATATTTGGACACGAGGATGTAAAGAAAGCCCTGCTTCTGCTTCATGTTGGTTCCCTGCCTAGAAAACTCAAGGATTCAATGAAGGTATAATTAATTTACCGAAGAGCTATTACAAAGAAACATGATTATCCTATTGGTGAATATTCAAGAAAAATTCCTTGTTATTGTCAATTATCTGGTCTCTAGACTCTTTCTACAAAGGAAAATTTATATTTATGGCTCACATTTCTATTTTACTTGTAGATAAGAGGTCATTTCCATGTATGTTTTATGGGAGATGTTGGAGTTGAAAATATTCAATTTTTAGAAAACATGATCAGTGTGGCACCTCGAGGATTTTACACCACATTTCATGGAAGCAGTGGTGTTGGTATGACAACAAATATTTAAAGGGATCCGGTCACCAACGAAATGGTCCTTAAAGGCGGGGTACTAGTATGTTTCTGAGCTTTATTCTTTCCAATATTTAATTTATTCATGTATTTGGAGTTGGGAACTGTTTTATTTTAAACTGAATGCATTAGAGGTTTTACCAACATATAAATTTGGGCACCATCAGAGCAGTGACCGAAATAACGGATCTTGTATGTGATGAAACAAGCACTTGTCGACATGGGTATATGTGCTATTGATTAATTTGATAAGATGGATGACACAAAATGTATTTTATTCATGAGGTGATGGAGCTACAAATTGTTAGCATTGAAAAGGCAGGCATAAAAACCTCTCTAAATGCATAAACGATTGTTATGGTTTCTGCTAATCCTACCTGGGATGTATTATTATCATTCAGTTTCAAGGTAGCTTCATATGAGGTCCTACCATGAATATGAGTTTGTAAATGTCCCGAATTCTAAAGATAGATCTCATGGAGTTGTGTCAACCTAGTGGGATGCACAGAAGGTGTCTTGTATAGAAGCAAAGGCTTTTCTTTTATCAATGATTTTATCGAAGTTATATCTAGTTGGAATTTTGTGATTATTGGGTGGTTCATTCATATATTTTTTTTTAATTAAAGATTTTGTGTGCCTTTTCTTCTAAATTTACCTTGTTAAATTTGTTATTTTCTCTTCAGTTCCAGATATTGGATTCAAAGTATGAGGTACATTTTCATTTTTGTAGTTGTAAAGCATTAGGATACATTGGAGGATGGAGAAATTTGAAACCTTTTTAAACTCGTATATTGACTTACACAAAGATCCTAGTGCCCAAAATTTTTATCCTACTTAGGAAATTGAATTGGTAAGAAAGAATTAATCTACTTTTACCGTGATTTTGTTCCCTTGCTCTTAGATAATTTTTCTTTTACATTACTCATTTTCAATTAGTAGTTTTTTATTTAATATTTAACATCTATAGTGTTCTCAACTTTATTTTACTACTTTTATTTCCATGGATAATTAACAATTCCTTATTGTTGATGATTCTTGATACCATCAACATACATGGGGTATCCCTAATCTAAAGTCTCCATTATACCTCACAATTTTTGGAGCAGGAGCCCCATCCGGAGTATCGACCCAACCATGATAACAAAAAGTTTCATCTTAGCTTCAAAGCATATCAAAATAAATTATATACATAAAACTTGAGTAAGCAAGTAAGATGACATTGTGAAACACCAATTGCAAGATCTAGAAGGAAACCTTCATGAGGGGAGACAAAAAGTGAGTCTTTAAGAGGAAAGTAATAGTACTATACTAGAATAGGCACACGAGAGCATGAAAATATTTGTTACTGAAATAGTTCACACAACGATATTATGGAGAATACCACTAATTCAACAAGATAAGTATCGAAGCCACTGAAATAGATCAATTTCTCTAGTAAATATGAACATAACATATACCATAAACATCCCAATAATAGTCTTAAAAAAAATTCGATACATGGATGGAAAGGTGTTGGCTCATAGAGCTTCAATTATAAGGTGAAAGATCTGAGTACATCAATTACAGTGGTGAGCATAATTTCCAATAGTGGAACATTAAATCACTTCTTGATCTCCAAAGAATTTTTTTCTCTCCTATGCCAAGTAGAGAAGCCAAGACTAGATCTCCAAAACTTAAGCCTTGAAAATCCTCTTTTTTGATTTATGAGATTTCTTTTATTATAATGGGAATAATATTTCATATCCCCATGACCCTTGGACTACCCTCAAGACTTTTGGACTTCTAATGTGTCTTTTGGACTTCTCTATATAACTTTTGTACTTCTTTGAAAGACATTTTTTCCATATATGAATAAGTAACTCTTCATATTCCACATGTGACTTTTGGACTTCCACACATTACAATTTTTCCTTTTATTTCAATATACACCATTACTTTTCACATGATTATGTGACATGATACATGGACACACATTGACTATTATGAAGACACTTGTACAAGTTACGAATCAACATTAGTGACATAGACTTCATGATGAAGTGGTAATGCTAAGTTGTCTTGATTGATACTTCTTATTGCATCTTGTTGATAGATATGGTATATGGGTCATATTTACAAAATATATACTTTGTCACTCATATTCACCCTCCAAAGGGTCCTTAATCAATATTGGAATCCTCTAGGTCATGTTGAAGTGTCTTATTTCTCTCTTGGTCCACGATTTGCTTCAGGTTCTCATGATAGTTATCTTAGTGCTTCTCCTCTACAGGTGTTTATTCATGCTTTGCCATTTTTTTTCATCCTTAGAAGGCACTCCTTCCAATGAAAATAATTCATGAAAGGGAAATATTAGTATTAAAAACATGTATCCTATCACTACCTAGCTCATGGAATGATTTTCTTATGATAAGCCCATGAAAGGGTCAACAAAGGAAGGCTTAAGAGTGGCTTAGGAAGGCTCCACTGTCCATTTTTACTGCACCATGCACTATGAGGAAGATCTTTCCTTGGTACATCCTAGTGAGGGAAGCCGAAGGGACAAGGTTGAAAGCTTCATGCTTGGTGGTTGCGCCATGCACTCTAAATAAAAGAGAGGGAAACCTAAAAGCCTAGTTTGACCAGTAAAAGGTGAGGGGAGGAATCCTTCAACTGCCCCTACTACACCATGTGATCAATGGAAGGGTTGAAGGAGGTATTAGAGTTAATGAGCACATTAGGAAGGAGAGAATGTGAAAGGTTCAACCTTTAGTACTATGCTATACGCTAGAAGGGAAAGGAAACTTCAAGGAGGGTGCAGTTTTAATGGTAAAAAACAATAGAAAGATTCCTTCAACATTCCCTATTATTCCATGCACTCTAGAGGAATATGTCCAATCTTGGGCATAGAGTGCATTGGGTAAGGGGTAAGGGTGAGGCTTCAACCTTTGGTAGTGCTTCATGCACTCAAAGAAAGAGGAGGCTTGAGAGAGAGTGAAATTTTCTTCAAAAATGGGTCATTGTTTATTTTTAGTGCACTTTTCATCCTAGGATAGAACTTTTTGACAAAATAGTGGGTGCATGACCATTTAGAGTATTCTTTTCATTGAGGAAGCCATTGGGATGAATCCACTTAGCCTAGGAGGGTTTTCAATACACTGGGAGGATAGGAGGATATTTTTATTATAAGTTTCTCCTTTGAAAAAGTGTGAAAGAGGTACACGTTGTTAGATAGGAATTATCTAAGTGTCATGTAAGGAAGAGGTGACCAGAACTCAATGAAATGAGTCAATATAAGCAAGAAGGGTCAAGTGAATTCCCTTGGAAGGTTCATAAAGTGCAACCAATTTTGGGTAATCTTGAGAGGAAATTATTGCACCAATATTTAGGTGTATGATTACATTATTGAGGCCTATGGATGGGTTGAGATCCACACTCAATAAGAGAGAAAAATACTTCACAACTTGCACTAGGCTATAAGACCAAGAAGGGCTCTAAAATGGCCAAGTGTGGCATCAACTTTGTAAAAGCGAGAAATACATCCAAACATGACTTAAACTTGGACCACTCATATCAAACTATCAGCACAAGTCAAAGTAAATACACAAGACTTGTGAATGAAAATCACAGCTTGAAACGACAGTGAAGATACACTTATCTATAAGTGTGGTAGTTTAATTAACACATTACGACACTATGAACAAAATTTATGACAACTATGATGATTGTGGACAAGTGGTGCACTAATCTATAGGAATGTGTCTAACACATATTCTAATGATATGTAAGACCATATAATGTATAAGAGTGCACAAGAACTAGATTTGGTGATTTGAAAACGTGTGACACATAGAGGAGTGAAAATCACAAAAGAGACACCTATCACATGAGGAAACATAAGATGACACTTGCAAAATGTGAATGACCTTGAAATCAAAAAATATCAAAGCGAATATAAAATGAAAATGCCACTTATCAAAGTGAAAACAAGAAAAAGAGAAAGTCACGAATATGAAAATAACACTTGTAAAAGTGAAAGTGCGCAAATGTTTCAGTTGAGAAAACTCTCTCTAATATCAATAAAAAAGTAGCCAATGTAAGGGAGACTCTCGACATAAAAAATTGATGCCCGACATTCTTACACCACTGCCAAAACACTTCTAATTATTTTTCGCATCTCAATGGTAATTTATATGCTCCTTTGTGCAATTTCCTAGTGTTACATGCGGGTTCCAGGAGAAATGACTTTTCAAGTTGTCATTTTTTCAAAACTAAAGTGGAGTTGTGTCTAAGAAATAAAATTAATCCAAATGTGGCCTTTTAATCTCACAAAATCGTTTACACGCAAAAGCTTATGTCTCTGTTTATTTTTTCTAGATTTATTGCTCATAGGACCTAAGTCGGTTTAGATTCTTAGAAAAAATGGCTCAAGGTGACGTAGATGAATCCATTAGGCTTATGCAAATGTCAAAGTTCTCTGTGTATGCTGACGAAAGAAAGAAAACTAGTCTAGATGTCATACATGAAATCTATTCAATCATAAGAAATGAATATTTGAGAATGAATACTATGGATGTCCAATATGCTAATGCCCTCAACTGAATTTCTCAAAAGGTACTCTCCATAGACTGTATGGAGCATGATAAATATCATTAGTTCAAATTTCCCAAACAGGGTTGGTTTAAATGCATCTAATTGGGTCTCCTGCATGCAAGCCTACATTGGAGATCAACTAAAGGAGTGATTGGAAGAGTATGTGGCATTGAATGTGTGGAAAATGTATCCCACTAAATTTGATATCGATTTTAATGATTCCTAAAATGTCCAACAAGTGAATAGTGTATCATATATATGTAAAGTAAATATCGTATTTTTTTAACTCTTTTAGAAAAAAAGGTTTTTCTTTTTAGGTTTCCTTTAACTGATATGAAACTCAAGGCTAGCTTTCCTCCTAGAAAACTCACGTGGCTAGACGTGTCAAGAATTATCTTCTAAACTGTGATTTCATGTGGATTTCCATGAACATGAAACTCATATAGTATTCAAGAGTTATGTTATGGAGTGTCATTGCATGGGAGTTTTATCATGGACAAAAATGGCTTGGAGTTTTCTTCATGGAAATTTATAACACTAAGGAAGTGGATAATTCTCTTGTGGATGGAAATGGAGATAAAAAAAAGTGTATCAGAAACCCCTCAAATTCCTGTTAGTCAAAGTGCAGCTGAGTTAGAGCCAAGAATAAACACAGAGGGATTAGTTAATGATGAAAATGAACTCGAGCTTGTGGCTTAGGAATCACATGTCAACAGAAGAGAAATTAATCCCAACACTAGAAGTAATATAACTGAGATATATAGAGCGACCGTGTCTCGACCATTCAGAAGGGGGTGGTTTTATATGGTTTCAAGGCCTCATATGGTGGATTCTCTTTCAACAATGAGAAACAAATTGGAAATATGTATTCATCTAGGGTAAAAAATATGTGTTTCTAGATAAAATCTATATGGTTTCTATTGTACATGATTTCCTCTATATTTATTTCTTTTAATATTAACCTTCAACTATTTCATATGCTTAAATCTAAATAAAATTGGTGGCTAGTTCTCATAAATTACAACAAAGCTCCATATGAAATTTAAGTTTGCAACAAAGCATGGAACTAGGTAGATAGGAAAGGTTGAAATAAGGAAATATATGCTCTGAATTCTTAGCTATAACAATATTATTGTTAGGTGGAAATAATTGAAAAATTATCCCTTGTATCTGAAAATGGATGTGCTTTCTTCCTTTATTAAAAATGGTAAAGGAGGAACAAAACTACTACTAACATAGCTTCTTGAATAGTGCCATATTCTAAACTATGAAGACATTTTCATGGGCATGTCACATGGAAATATTAGAAATGAAGTTACTATTCTGTTAATATAAGTAGTGTAGAAATTAATTGTAGATTCAAAACTTCTCATGCAATGTACTAAAACATAAGACTCAAATCTACTATACTAATATGAAAAATAAAATTCACGATTGAGAACACATATCAAAACATGCATCATGATTCAACACACATACACATATATTTATCGAGGGGAAATAAAATGCTCAAAACCCCTTCGTATATGTATTTCATTAATCAAATAATATAGATGAATAAAATATGCTTGTTAAAGCTTGAGCGCAATCTACATAAGTATCTTTTGTCCTCTTCCTGACTAACTGGCATTGACCAACACTTAGCCAATTTTCCTAGCCTCGAAGCTTCTATTTCCTTGTGTTGTTTGATGATGAACTATCCCCCAATTAATTAGGGAAAATTCTCATTGAAAATTCCACAATTCTATCAGTATTTTATTTGACTGCATGAACCACCTGTATAATTTGGAAAATTCTACAATTTATAGTACACTTCCCTTCAACTCCAATCTCAATTGCATAACTCGAATTTCATGCATGCATGAGTTAATTTAGGTTGATTGGCCAGTTAACTAGTTAAAAAATGAATATTTACCATACTAATAGACCTCCCACTAGTTCCTCCAACACTTGGAACTAGTTTAACTGACCTTAACTCAATTTAACTTAATTAAAATGTTACAACTAAAATTAACTCAAACTAGGATCCCAAAATTTAGGAATGATTGTACACAACTAAATTTAGGCCCTCAACTCGAATTAACTAGTCTAACTAAGTGATAAAAACTTATTTAAATCACTCAAGTTGTCTTATGATATGGAATTTTGATTTTCTCCTAATTTAATTGAAAGGAAAATTAAATTAGGAATTTCTTGGTGCATTTTCAACACTCCTTCTTAGCAAGAAAGGGATTATCAGATACCCCAACCATGCCTCCATGGAACTTGAATTTTCCACTTGAAAAATATTTTGTCAAAATATTTGCATCATGTCCCTTTATATGAATGTATTCCAACAACATGATATTCCTCTGCACTCAATCTCGTATACGGTGGAACCAGAAATCAGTGTGCTTAGATCGATCATGAAAAACTAGATTCTCAGAGAGTTTGATACAAATTTGATTGTCACAGTAAATCACAATAATATCCATCATATAACCAAATAACTCAACAATAATATTTCTCATCCAGAAAGATTCACATGTTTCTTGACTCGCAACCATGTACTATGCTTCTTCTAAGTTGAGTGAAACTGATCTATGCTTCCTATTGTTCAAAGAAAGTGTTGCTGAGCCAACACTAAAAATTCCTCCTGAAGTGGACTTCCTGCCAAATTTTCATTTGTGAAGCCATGAAGCTTCACTCCCTCTGTTCATCTTGACTAAAGACCATTACGAGTAGTGCCTATGAATTATCTCAATACATGTTTTTTGGCCTTCCAATATAGTTTGGTTGGCTTTACCATTAGTTGAGTAAGTTGGTTAAATTCATAACACATGTTTGTTCGTGTGTTCACAAAATACATAAGTGAACCCAAATACTGCCTATAAATAGTGGCCTCCACTTCCTCACCTGAACTAGCATCCTCCTTCCTCCAACTGTGTGCTAGAGGAGAGTTCATGGGTTTTCTTCTCTCCATGGGTAGCTTCTTCAGTACATTGTTGGCATAATTTCCCTAAGATAAAAATAGTTCCTTATATCCTTGTCATACTTCCAAACCAAGGCAGTGATCCCATTTCCTTCATCTTGAATTCTCTTGGAAGATCCTCTTTGAAAGATTTGATCAACTTATTATCACTGGTTAAAATCAAATCATTGACATATAATACTATAATTAATAATTTATATTCAAAACTAATATGGTAAAGGTTTTCATCTGCTTCACTTTTGGTGAATCCTAATATGTTGAAATAGTTTTCAATCCTGGTGTACCAAGCACGAGGTGCTTATTTCAATCCATACAATGTGGCTTGAGTCTGCACACATCAAACTCTCTATCAAAGGTCTAAAATCATTTTGGTTGTTCAATGTACACCTACTCCTTAATAAACCATTGAGGAATGATGTCCTCACATCCATCCCATGGATATTCCATCCCATATACACTACAAGTTCTAGAATGGATCTAATGGAAGAGTACCTTGCTATTGGATCAAAGGTCTCCTCATAGTCAATTTCCTCCACTTTAGAGAACCCCTTGGCCACAAATCTCACCTTTTGTTTCTCGATGATTCTGCATGTTTCTTTCTTAACCTTGTAGATCCATCTCGAACATACCAACGACTTGTTATTTATCCTTGGGACCACTTCCCAACTACTATTTCTGACAATGGAATCATATTCCTCTACCCTAGAATCAATGAACATTGGTTGTTTCACTTATTCCTTAAATGAGGATGGTTTTTTATCTACTATTTCACTCATCGGAGTGATCTGAATATGGAAAAAATATTTTTGTTGTGCTAGCTTCCTCATCAGTATAATAAAGGTGTGCTTAAGGATCATCTCAAATAGCTAGTTATGAGAGGGTTTACGTGTCAAGTTTGTGCCTTTTATGAGAAAGTCATGAGGTAAGTTAACTTTAAAATCACATATACAACAAGTGAATTACATAGCATGTAATACACAACAAAAACATTACACAACATCTGATAATGGTGTTCACCCCTCTTGGGCTACATCTCCATGGACATGCTTCAACAACTTGTCCTTCTTTGGATTAATGGTAAACTCTATGATTATATGCACCTACAGTGCTACAATGGCTCTAGAACCTTCTCCATTGGCTTCATAAGACCCAAAAACCCCTAGGTAGCCTCTTCTGGCTCTAAAAATGGTCTTAAGGTGATCTAGAGATGGCCTCCTCTCCCAGTGGCCCTAGGATTCTTTATTCTTAAAAGTGGAAAAATCACTTACAAAAGTGCTCCTCTGCCTCTGCAACCTACACCATCATGCTTAGAGCATCCAAATGATCTAGGATTGACTCTTTCGAAGCCTAATCTGATTTAAATATGCCAAATTTATGGCTTCTTCAGTTTTTCCTAGAAAAATTCCACTAAAACTAGAGCAACTCTAGTTAACCTCGACAAAAATGGAGGTGGCACCAAAATTAGCGGACTCCACCAAACTTAATCCATGATTAAAGGTTGTATTAATTAAATATAAGTGTGGTTTAAACTAGATTTTAGGCGCGTTAAGCACGTTTTAACATAATCCACATTAAGAAATGTGATTAGCGCTAATGAACTGGTTTAAGGTTAATAAAATGGGTTTAAATGTCTTAATTCCACACGTAGCATAAGCCTTTGCTGATGGTCATGGTTGGAAGGTCACATGTTAAGGGCTAGCCCCTTTTTCCCCTGTCAAAAACCATTTTAAACTTCAAATATATGTTGGTGGCCACGATAGTTAAGATCTACCATGCAGGGGTCAAGCCTAACCTCCACCCTTCCGCCTGTATAAAAAAATTTCCACACTATATAAAATTAGAATTCGACCACACTTGGCCAAAATTCAGCCTTTGGGAGGGGCACGTGGCAGTCTCAGAGCTAGCCATGTGTCAGCATCCCATTGTGTTGAATATTGCAACAAGAAACAGTGAAGGAGGCATCCTGAAACATCTTTCCTAATCCTAGTTGGAAAGTGATCACCAAAACTAGTTGGGGGCCACACAGGTGATTTTTGTCGCAAAGTCTATTTTTAGACTATGTCTATTTTTAGACATATGGATCATGGTCTATGAGTTGCAGGATGCTATTTATGGATGATTGGTCGAGTTGGTAAAAATATATGGACCTCTATTTTTAAATATTGGGCGGTTTCTATTTTTAGACTGTCGGGCTAAAAATATAACAGGCAAATATTATTAACCCTTAATAATATTTGGACTATAAACATTATCTTATCCTCTTGGAGCACTTCAGTTTGAGCTACAGATGTGGCACATGCAGCTGGCAGAAGGAAATTCAAATTTCCTAAGGGTTAGTTGAGCTATTGCATGGTTGACTTCAGTTAGAACTCATGTGGCAGAGTTTGGTGGAGTTGATGAGACAGTTGGTGGAGTTATGTTCGGTTTAACTTAGTTGAACTAGTTGTATTTATTATAACTAATAAATACACTAGTGATGAGTGGTGTGAATTAATTATTAATTAATTCACTATTTCTTAACTCATTATTCAACTAAAGAACACATCAGTTAAAAGCAGTGCATGGACAGTTCAGTGGAGACCAGTGTTAGAGGTGGGTGAAAGGGTAGAGTCTACTATTAGTTGTGACTATAGTGTGCATGAGATTTGCACAATCATTGGAGGAGATTGCCAATGAGGATTGTGCAGTTAAAGCCAGGGGAATTCGAATTCATTCCATCCATTCTCTCATCTTGGATTGCGCAGTAGAGGCAGGCAAACAGTGGAGGAGTTTTGAACCCGTGACTTGTTCAAAACTGAGCTAGTTTGTGTGTAACTTTTGGAGACAGTACTAAGTACTTGTGAGGAGTATTGTATTGAGATTGTTACATGATTCTTCTTCATTATCATATACAGACAGTAGGGGGTTTTCAGCTGTAAGCTTTCCCCGGTATACATACTGTGTTATATGTGTTGAATTTCTATGTGTGCATGTGAATGTTTTCAATACTGGTTGTTGTTTTTATTTCCGCATGTGATGATTAATGCGTAGAAGAGATTATGTGTTATGTATGAAGCTCAAATAGTATGTGACCAGGATAATCTCGGTGAATAATTCAGCAAATTATTCAAATTTCTACACATTGTTTCTTCAAAAACCAACCATAAACTACCATGTGCCCAAAAATTTGGGCCACTCATAAATTGACACTTGTTAGCATGCTATTTTTTGGTGGAAAACCATAAATTTTACCCCTTTGACCCTGTTTGACCTTTTTTTTTTAAAGTTCGCATGTTTGTTCAAGCAGACAACAGGCTCTAACTTTCACATACAAAGTCAGTTTTCAATGAAATGAAGTGTGGTGGATTCCTAGCAACGAGACCTATCCAGTCGTTTTGGTTTGGAGAAATTTTGAGCACTTTGAAATTTTAGAAAATAATTTCCCCCAATTCAGTTTCTGATCATGCTTTCCCACTGACAAGCTTTTGGACCCACAAAATATGGTTATCTGATGAGAGTTGAATACTCTTCTCATTCGCAAGTTCTATCCACTTGATTCTACTTGGAAAAATATCTATGACAACCACTTGCATTCACTGACATGCCTTGCCTTGAAAATGGTTTGACACTTCAACCAATGTCCTCCTTTCATTGCTGACCTAATCCGACACTTGATGGTTTCTTGCTGACTAGTTAAACACCTTGTTGTTATGCTTGGAAACTTGACTGATGGCCTTCACACTGAAAATCTTATTCCTCCTTTTCACACACATAAATTTTATGCAAGCTTTGTTGAGATTCAACAAGATGATGAGCTTATTGAAAAGAGTCGCCTTCACTAAGTGTGCCCACAGGCTATTTTTGGCACAAGTCTATTTTTAGACATGGTGATCATATTTCAGAAGTTGCAGGATCCTATTTGTGGATGGTTGGTCAAGTTGGAAAAATATATGAAATTCTATTTTAAGAATATTGGGCAAAGTTTGTTTATAGATCGTCGATCTAAAAATAGAAGTGTCGATTATTATTAGCTCTTAATAAGAATTCAACAATAAAAAACAACTTATTCTCTTGGAGCACTTCGTTTCAGTGCACAAATTTGGAAAATCAGTGAGCTAAAGGAATTAAGCAATACCTAGGGTTTACTGGTGGTTCATGCATGGAGAACTCAGTTAGAACTGAAGTGGAAAAGTTATGACAGAGTTGGAAGAGTAGTTCATGGAGTTTTTATTCAGTTTAACTCAGTTAATGGAGTTAAACTCAGTTGAGATAGTTGTATCTAGTCTAACTGAATGATACACTAGTGAGAGTGGAGTGAATTAATTAGTTAATTAATTCAAAAATAATAACTCATTAATCAAATAAACAATACAACAGTTAACTACAGTGCATGGTAGTTCCAGTGGAGACCCAGTGGAGAGATAGGTGAAAGGGCAAGATTGACTATCTGTTGTGACTATAGTGACGCATTGATTGCACCACACACACATTGGAGTTGCCAGTGAGGATTGCACAGTGAAAGAAAGGGTAATTCGAATTCATTCAGAGCTATTCTTCAGCAGGGATTGTGTAGTGGAGGCAAGCTATCAGGTGGCAAGAAATCGGTGCATGGATTTGCAGATTTCTTCTGATTAGTGTGTGATGATTGATTGTACTGAGAGCTTGATGTACTAAGCTTTGTATGAGATTGTTACATGATCTCCATGATACATAATATATGATAGTTGGGGTTTTCAGCTTTAGGCTTTCCCGTTAAACAATTGTGTTATGTGAAATTGTTTTTATTGCTTCATGTTTTTGCAATTGAATGTTTAATTTCCACAAAAGATTAACAGTGGAAGGATTTTGTATTTAGCAAGAAGTTAAATATTGTTAGATCAGGAGAATCTGGATATATGCATGCATCTTGTATATAATTTCTACATGGTATCGGAGCAGTGTTAATTCTTGAAGATTGTAATTGTGAAGAATTGTTGAGTTTGTGCTAGTGGACAATTCGAATTTGCTACAGAAAATTCTTGGTGTAGAAGTTGAATATACAATGAAATTTATTTCAATGGGTTGCGTTGGAGTATGTCCTTGATGGGAGCTCAAATTACATAGCCTGGAGGGATAGGATGGAGGTGGTGCTGGAGGATAATTGACTTAAGGAGTTCATCGATAGCGATGTTCCTAAGCAGGGATCTAGCGATGTTGCATTACTTGACGCATGGAAAAAGAAGATATCAAAGACAAGAAGAATTGTGTTGAAAGGTGTGAAGGACCATATTGTGTCCAGCCTTCATGAGAAAACCACTCGATTCTTAATGTGGAAGGCTTTGACAGATTTTTTCCAAAGCGGCAGCTACCATAGGAAGTTGGCGTTGAAAGACAAGCTTAGAAAAATAAAAATGGAGAAGGGTGACAATATTCCAAAATATCTCACGAAGTTTGTCCACTGTAGAGATGAACTGGGAAGTGTGGGAATTGCTATTGATGATGAAGACTTTGTGAGCTTGGCTCTCCTTGGGCTTTTGAAGAGTTGGCATAGCTACGAAGACTCTATCAATGGACGAGAGAAACTGTCGGGATGGGAGCAACTTTGGTCGGATCTTGTGCAGGAGGAGATAAGGCAGGGTACCAAGGATGGATCTTCATTGAAGAATGAAGATGAAGAGAATTTCACTTTGGCTACAAAAGAAAGGAAAGGTAAGGGGAAGAAATTTCCTTCAAAATCCAAAGCTAAAGGCAAGAATAAGGATTTGTCCAAGGTGAAGTGTTTTCACTGTCACGAACATGGGCATTTCACCATTAACTGCCCACAAAAGAAGAAGAACAAGAAGGTTGCTGGAGTTACAGTAGGAGAGACCTTAGCCTCGAAATTTGAACTTGATTTCTCTTTGATCGCATGCTTGGTTTCAAGCTATATGGGATCGGTGTGGTATCTTGATAGTGGTGCGTCTTTCCATATGACAGGAGACAAGGAGTTGCTTAGTGACTTGGAAGAATCCAGATGCATATAGAGATGGGTGACGATGGTCTATATAGTGCGACCGGCATTGGGACCATTACCTTTGAGAGGGAGTCCGGTAATCCATTCTTGTTGAAAGATTCTATGCATGTGCCAGGTCTGAAGAATAACTTGGTCTCAGTCGCAATGTTGGAAGACAAAGGTTATGACATTGTTTTCAGTGAGGGAAAAGCCTTCCTTCGAAATAAAACGATGGGTCAAACCAGGAATATAGGGATTTGAGTTAAGAATATCTACAAGCTGGAGGTAGATGGTTGCGCTGCAATGGTGGGAAAAGCAGAAGAAGTGGTGAGCCGGGATGAGGGCGAATTATGGCACAGGAGATTAGGTCATCTTCACCATGGCGCTTTGAAGATTTTGCAATAGATTTCTACTGGAATTCCCAAGAAGACTCTTGCACAGTCAGATCAGTGCAAGGGATGTACTATGGGTAAGTTTGTAAAGACCACCTTTCATGAGAATGAGAACCGTGCTTTGGTGATCCTGGAGAGAATTCACACAGACGTGTGTGGACCTTTATTGGTTGCTTCAACAGCAAAACACAGGTATTATGTTATATTTTTTTATGACTATTCTCGTATATGTTGAATCTTCTTCATGTGGAAGAAGAGTGAAACATTCTCTAAGTTCTGTGAGTTTAAAGCATTGGTGGAGAAGGAGTCAGGGAAGCAAGTGAAATCTCTATGGAGTGATAATGGTGGTGAATACAACTCGAACGAATTCAAAGACTTCTGTAGCAAAGAAGGAATTCAAAGAGAACTCATAGCGCCTCATAACCCACAGCAGAATGGGTTTGCGGAGAGGAAGAACAGAACGATCGTGGGTGTTGCGCGAGTGATGTTGCATGACCAGGGCCTACCAATGCACTTGTGGGCGGAAGCATGCAACACTCCGGTTTATGTGAAAAACCATTGTCCTCATAAAGTACTTGGCATGAGTACACCTGAAGAAGATTTTATTGGTAAGAAACCTGATATTTCTCATTTGAATATTTTTGGCTCATCCGTTTACATTCATGTGGCAAAGGACGCTAGGAAGAAGCTAGAGCTGACTGCAGAAGTTGGGATATTTTTGGGGTACATAGAAACACTCCATAATTATCATGTGTATTTTCTAGATAGTCAGATGACTGTGGTGCGACGGGATATAAAATTCAATTAGGTGAAAGCCATGAAGTTTTTTCTTGAGAGGGAGCTACACTTGCATGCAGAGGAGGAACTTCTTGTTCCCAAAGATGAGCCTCTAGATGTGGATCAGCCACAGGAGGAGATTCATGGAGCAGAGGAGTCCACTCATGCAGAACCAAAAATTAGACAAGGCAGAAATTGTACCACAGAAGCTGAGAGACTAAAGCTTGATGCAGCACAGAATGTAGGAGTACCCACATCACAACGCAGACAGAGATGGTCACCTGACTGATTTACTGAATACATGGCTATGATGAGCAAGTGTATCATGATAGAGCCATCTTCTTTTGAAGAAGAAGTGCAGGAGCCCACATGGGTAGATGCCATGGTGGAGGAGTATTAATCCATTGTCAGAAAAAGTGCTTGGGAGATTGTTCCAAGGCCGGTTGGTAAATAAATTGTAGGATCAAGATGGATCTACAAGGTAAAGCAAGCTACTAATGGGAGCATAGAGAAGTATAAGGCAAGGTTTATTGCCCAAGACTTTTGCACCTGTCGCACGGTATTATTCCATAAGGACCATCCTTTCCCTCTCAGCACAGATGGGTTGGCACATTCATCAGATGGATGTGAAGACTATGTTCCTTAATGGGATCATTGATGAATAGGTGTACATTAAGCAGCCTGAAGGATTTGAGATCTACAGAAGCGAGTCTCATGTGTGTAGGCTCAAAAGAGCATTGTATGGGCTGAAGCAAGCACCTCGTGCTTGCTACACATGGATCGACAACTATTTCACTGGACTTGGCTTCACCAAGAGTGAGGTGGATGAAAACCTGTACCAAATTGTGGTGGAGGGTAAGCTTTTAATCATTGTTCTTTATGTTGATGATTTAATACTATCGGGTGATGAGCAGTTGATACACTCATGCAAGGCAGATCTTGCAAAGGAGTTTGAGATGAAGGATTTGGGCCTCCTTCATTATTTCCTTGGATTGGAAATATGGCAGCGGGAAGGTGAACTATTTGTGTCTCAAGGAAAGTATGCCCGGGAGATACTGGAGAAGTTTAACATGCAAGGTTGCAAGCCTATAGACACTCCTCTTCCAAGAAATTGGAGGAAAGAGGATGCAACATTGGCAGAGGTAGTGGATGCCACTATTTATCGACAATTGGTGGGTTCGCTCATGTATTTAGTTAATACAAGACCGAACATATGCTATGCGGTGAACCATCTTTCACAAGCGATGGTTAAGCCTACCAATCTCTTTTGGAAGGCAGGAAAGCATGTCCTAAGATATCTCAGGGGCACATCTGAGTATGGCTTATGTTATAGACAAACGAATGAGGTGAATTTGCATGGCTTCACGGATGCATATTAGGCAGGCATCCCAACAGACAGAAAGAGAACATCAGGAGGGATTTTCAGTATCGGATCTACGACAGTTTCTTGGTACAGTAGGAAACAAAGATCTGTGGCACTCAATTCAGCGGAAGTAGAATACATGGCAGCAAGTCAAGCTGCATGTGAGGCTATCTGGATGAGGAAGATCCTGGTTGGTTTGTTCGGTTCACATTTACATCCTACAGTGATACATTGTGATAATCAAAGTTGCATTAAACTCTTGATTAATCCTATGTTTCATGATATATCTAAACATATTGATATACAGTATCATCATATCAGAGATTGTGTGCAGTGGAAGATCATGTTGCTTCAGTTTAATAAATTGAGCAAAATCATTTTCCCCACAATAATAAATCAATGCAATCTTTCTTGGGTCAAATAAACTTTGTAAAAATGTTTTTTCCTGACATTTCACAAACAATTTTGCCTTTACATTCTATGATCAAGAAAAATTTGATCTTTAAATGGGGTCACATTGAAAGGGAATCATTTAAATTGATCAAGTAGGCTATCATCAATGATCCTTCTTTGGTCACTCCTGAATTTTCAAAACATTTTGTGTTATATACATTCACCTCAGAAACATCATATGCAGATATTTTAACACAACTTAATGAAGAACAGATTGAAGCACCTATTTCTTTCTTAAGTTCAAATTTACAAGGTATAGAATCGAACTATTCTGATGTTGAAAAATAGGCATTTTTCGTCTTTAAAGCAGTAAAACATTTTAGACTATTTCTCCTAAAAACTCACACAAAAATCATAGTTCAATTTTCAGCAATAAGACAATTATTGATGCAAAGGGAAGTGGGAGAAAAAGGGTCAATTGGGTAACTTCTTTACAAGAATATGATGTAAAAATTATACCAGCTAAAATTGTTAGAGTTCAAGGTTTTTGTAGAATGTTGGTTGGAGCATCTGATTCACCAATAGAAGAAGATCCAGGTATTGATATATAGATTTTGGGGTAAGCCTCAACCATACCGAATCTCAATATGTTGATCTCATATTTTACTTAAAAAATGGATATGCTCCTCCGCATCTCAATTACAAAAATAAAAGATACTTGATATTAAAAGAAAAAAAAAAAGCAGATCATCAATGATGTCTTATTCAGAAAAATATATGACTCTATCCTATTAAGATGTTTAGAAAAATTTGAGTCAGAAAAGGTTTTGCAGGAACTCCATGATAGATTATTTTGTGGACACGTTGGAGGAGACACAACGGCACACAAAATTCTGCATGCTAGCTATTACTGGCCAACTTTGTTTAAATATGCACATCAATATGTAAGAAAATGTAAAACCTGTCAAACTACTACTAGAATACAAAGTGAACCTGCATTACCATTATATCTAGTCAACATTGAACAACCATTTGAACAATGGGTACTATACATAATAGGTGAGATCATTCCTCACTCTTCAAAGAAACATAGACATTTTCTTACAACAAGTTATTTCAAAAAATGGGTGGAAGAAATTTCTCTAAAGGTAACTAATTCTGAGAACATCATTGAATTCATTGACCAATTTATTATTACCAGGTTTGGTTTACCAACTGCCTTAATGTTTTATAATGCATCTTATTTCTCAGGCAATGCAATGACAGAATTTTCTCTTCAAAGAGGTTTCAAACTTAAATATTCTACCAAATATTATCCTCGGGGAAATGGTCTAACAGAATCAACCAACAAAAATCTCATTAGAATTATAAAACGAATTTTTGATCAAAGTCAGAAGAATTGGCACAAATATTTGAAATTTTCTCTAAGGGAAGACCAGATTACACATAAGGTTTCAATAGGCACTTCTCCATTTAGTCTAGTTTATGGGAAAGAAGTTTTTATTCCCACAAATGTAGCCATTCCTTCTCTAGCCCTAGTCCAGTTTATCAAAGAAACTCCTTCTTCCTCCTTGAAATTAAGGAAATCACATATCCTCAAACTTGAAGAAGAAAGAAATAAAGCCAAAATCGCACATTATCACCATTAGCAGTTAGTTAATACTTCCTTTCATGCACACTCAGTTAGCCCAAAATCATTTCAACTAGGATACCTAGTATTGAAGTGGGACAAAGCACATGAGGGAAAGGGTAAGCATACCAAATTCCAAAGAATGTGGCTTGGACCATTTCATATTTCCGAGCTAATTGGCCCATCAACATTTTTATTGCAATATTTATCAGGTAGAAGAGAATCCTTGCCTGTAAATGGGCAGATTTTGAAGAAATAATTTTCATAGAATATAACCTCTTCCATCCCTTGTACATTATAACTTTTACTTTCATAGGAAAATAAAGTCGAAATAGTATAACTATTGACTTCACAATAAATCTTCTTTGAATATTTTATTATTTCCACTTTTAGAAATAGTGATTGTTAAAGAAATATTTATAACATTTGAAAAATAAAAGAGTTTTGGCTCTGTGAAAAAATTCTTGTTTTTCACAAAGTTATTTGTTCTTTGAGAAGCCTCCAACTTTATAAAATACTTTTGATCTATTATCAATAAAGAAAAGTATCTTTAACCAAGTAAAAGACTCTTTGTAGATAGGCATTTTTAACTCTAAAATTTTCATCCATAAACTCTTGAGTCAATGATTCTCCCCATCAAATAATTTTTTATCTTTTTAAAGTTTAATCTTATGAAATAAATTTTCAAAAAAAGGCTTAAAAGATAAGGGGTCTCATCACGAGCCTGCTTACCATATTCATAGGGGAATAATTAACTCACATTACCAAAACTGCATATCAAAGCAGGGTAATGGATTAATATTATTTTAATCAAAAGACAAGGGATCTAATCACGAGCCAACTTGTTCAGCTAAGTTACAACCAATGAATGGAATTGTCATTTATTTGGCCACTAAACCAAGACAATGACTTTTAAATAGTAAAAATAAATTAAAAAGAGGAAAGAAGAATAAGTATATGACTTCGGATTTATCTTTAAAAACCGAATTCTAATTTGGATGGGATATTGAATCATTGATTGGTTAAAAGGTAACCATGTCAAGGTTATTAATACCTGATTGCAGTAGAGGCTCTACTTGTGACAAATGAGGATATTTTAAACTAATATGCAAAAAATATCTACTACTTTATCTTTTAACCCAGTAAAGACTGATAAAGACGAAATAATTCTCACCTTTAAGATGATATCAAGTGAATAGTAATAAAGTGATTTTCCTTTTTATGATTCAGAGATTAATTATTTTAGATTTTACGTTATTTACATTTCTTGAACTATTTTTATTTTGAAAAAGACAAAAATTTTACAATTATCAAAGATAACTGGTTCTCCCATTGAATCACCGATTGTTGTACTATGAAACAACCCCCCCATTTATTTTTACATCGATTAAAGTTGTGAAAAATAAATGGGGACCCTTTAAAAAATAACAAACAAATAAATCTTAGGATGGATTACTTTTCTTTTGTTCAAAGTCTTAAAAAAATTTAGAAGTAAAAGACATGAACCTTTTTCCGCTTTGAACTTATCCCACTCAGCACAAATCGTAAATTACTAAGGTAAAAATTTTGGAAAACACGTACAACTTGCGAATTTCGATAGCGCTAAGACATTTTCAAGATATATGAAAATTTCCCGTTAAAAATGTAAGAAGCCCTTATAACCATAAATCACATCACTCCTTTCTAAAAACAAATCAATAGAAATATCATTCAGAAAATGAAATGCGATAATGTTGGACCCGATAAAACAATAAACAAATTTTAAATACATCAACATATCCGATAAAGCAAAATACTATGATTTGTACTCGATATTGCATCCCGCAACATCAAGCTAGATGAAAAGTCATGTCCGCTTCGATAAAGTGCGACATGCGATTTGCATAGATCGTATTTCTTAAACACTCAAGGTCCAGATACGTAGTATCATTTCTCGCAAAGCACTATAAATGATTCCTAATTAATTAATCCGTTAAATATCTCAGGATATAAATCTTCTGATTGGAGATATATTGTAAAACAGGTAAAATATTTGATAAATTTTCAATGAGATATTAACAAAATTTAATCATTTCGGGACTCAAAAATATTGATATCTTTCTATATCATGTTTCAAATAAAAGTGTCGGATTTACGATATATGGGAATTAAACTTTGTTTTCTCCTTCTTCATATGTTCTTCATCTCTACTTTGATTTCCCTATTTTCTTGAAATCATGAAATCACTTGAGAAAGAAATATCAGCAGAAACGACAAAGAAATAAAAATAAGTTGCCCAAACATCTACCTCCAAATTCGGGGATATGCCTCCACTCTTCTTAGATAAAAATTTCAATAAGGACAGTGGAACCACTTCCTAGGAAGAAATGTACAATTTTCTTGAAGGAGAGAAACCAAGGGAATTGAAGAAACTAGAAAAAGCGGATGCATCTGAATCATATGAGCCTTCCTATTTCGAGGCTGTATCTTCCTTTTTACACAGGATAGTGGTGAGACCGGATATTTTACCATATACTGACATGGTGAGATGGGTCATTGACAATGTCAATGTCGCAGACAGAACTTCCAAGAACTCAAGACAAGAAGGCAAGGGTTCATTTACCCCTGAATATTTGCATGCTATGTACCATCTACCAATAGCATAGATGGTTTATGTTAAAGCTTTTCTTGAAAATTTTACGAAATAAAATGAAGACTCGATGAAGGTAGTGAAAGAATGGAAGGCTAACCGTATCAAATTTAAGCGGGATAAACTTTGTATGTGTCCAATTGCACAATTACCAGTACCCTATTTTTTCATAGCGGCAATGATGTGTATATTATTTTCCAAACATGATACCATCAAATTTTCTATTGAATGGGTTCCCCTAATAGACGTTGTTGTCAATGCTACCATTATGAATTGGGCCAATATCTTATCCAATAATTTGGCCATAACTATTAGAGAGTACAGAAAAAATAGGGTCTTTTCTACTAGAACAATCCCTCCTTTTTACATGAGTGCATACATTATGGACGTTATATGTTTATGTTCAAATTTTCCTATTATTGGTTGGAAATGGACCAGCCAAGACCCTAGTCCTATTCATGGCTATCACAAAGCCTTGTGGGGATCTGAATTTCACTCTCATTTTTATAAAATTTTCCATGGAGTCATGTTGCATATCCACCAAATTATTTTTAATAAGAGAGCCCCTAAGATTTATAAAGTGTCCAATGCAGATATTATGCCTGTAGCTAGATGGTTTGGATAAGAAAATTTTACTTATATCATATTTTTCAGGAGTATTGTGTATCCCCATGTTTTTCCCTATTATGTCCCAAACAAACTTTTGGCCAGGGATATTGCATACCAAACATTAGGAGATGGTATAGCCAAGCATATCAAAGAGTCAAAGAAGTATATTTGGCCTACATTTTTAGTACAGTGTGGTACCTTTTCTCTTTTTGAATAGGTCATACAGCAAAGGAGATCCCAAATATTACCTCTTTGAATCTGGATTTTATGCCAGGAAGACAGTATGACCCCAACAATGTGGTCCAAAATTTTACTATTGCTCTTAAAATGAGACCATTCATGCATGAGAAAGATGATTTTGATGATTTATTTGAAGGGACGAAAAAAATTTCAGAGGTATTAAACATGGCATCCAACAAAATCAGTGTAGCAGATATCAAATCTTTCCATGAGTATAGAAATAAAACATTGGAAACAGTCACATTGGACCTGTTGCAAATAGAGGAAATTAGTTAGCCAACTCCTAGCTTAAGCCTAGATGACGATCCAAAATATATTTCTGAAGACGAGTCCCAAGAGAAATCGGTTCTAGATTCAGAGCATTCCCAATAGGAGTCCCAAGATTCAAATCATTCTGAAAAAGAATTTGAATTCAAGATGAAAGCCCTAATAAATAATTAAAGATGTAATTAAAGGAATTAACATACATGTTGAGGAAATAATTAATGAAGCTAGATTATAAAATTCATATTCTAAAGAACTTCAGGAAGTTCAATCTACACCTAAGCAGACGGCAAGATCCCAAGTGGATCATTTAGGCAAAGAATGGAAGAATTTTACTGAACAACTTCAGGTACAACCTAATCCTAATCCTGAAGGATCATCAAGGTTTCATACTCCTGAACAGATTCAGAAGCTACTAGAAATAGAAATAGCACTTCAACAAACTCCAGGTGTTTAACATCAGGAAATCATCCCAGCCTTCCCTATTGAAGAAATTGTTTTTAATATTGAAGAGATACCTCCATTGGACATTTTATACAGTCCAAATCAAAAATTTATAGTAAAGAAGAGAAAAATAAGAAGAATTGATGAAACAATGACATTGCTTAGTAAGGAGTGAATATATATTGTTTGGAAAGACACTCTTTTCAATCCAACTGAACATCTTACTAAAATTTCACATTTTGCAGGAGCACATGAAAATGTTACGATTGATAAAGCAGCAAAAGTGCAATGTCTGCTTAGACAAAGAGAAGAAAGAATCCAAGTGATAGAAAAACAACTGGAACATGAGAAGCATAATGCTAATAAGCAAGCTAAAATTCATGTGACAAAGTTCCATAAATAATTTGAAAGGTTGAAATTGCAGCATCAAGTGCACATCTCTGAGAAATATGCACATATAGAAGCAGCAATGGATAAGCTCAAGAGTCAACCTCAAACAGATAAATTCATTGAATAAGCACTTGAATGTAATTCACATTTGAAACAATAGCAAGAGATTTTTTTCCAATAAATCTCTGCTACTAACTCATACTATGAAATAAGTAACATATTGACTCAAAAGATGGAAAATGGAAAGTTGGAATGTGAAAGGATTGATAAGAAAATTTCCGAGTTTATTTCTTGGCAAAAATCTGAGGAAGGGAATAAGTCTTATCTCCCAAAGATTGAAAAATATCGTAAAGATATTTTACTCAAGGATCGGGAGATGCAATTAAAACAAGCAAAGAAAGCGGCTTCAAAGGCAGCCAACGTACCAAGAAAAATCATTAAGTTCATGAATGAACAACTTCATAATGCCAAACTTATTGAAGAATGTACAATTGAAGAAATTTCAGAGCTCAAGCTATTAGACAAGCAGTTGAAGGAAAGAATTGAGAAATAGGCAGAATAAATTAAACTTATAACTAAATTGAATCAAGAAAATTATTGGAATTTCTTGATTAGACCACATAACCAGTGCATGACTCTGTGATACTTAACTGATTCCAGAAGAAAGGCATTGCCAGCACTTTAAAATGTCCAATTCAAAGGAAAATTGAGATCTGAGATCACTCAACCAACTCAACTAAAGCTAATGATGGAAATCAAAGACTAAGTGACAAAAGGAAATCAACCCAACTAAGCAGTCTTGTCAGTTTTAATTTCTATATTGTAGTTTAGTTTACTTATTATGAGGAAGGTTGTTTGAAACCTCCTCAACTTTTTGTGTAATAATCTATTTTTTAATTATTTATTTTAGTATTTAAACCCATCTCATGCATTTAGAGAATGGTCTATAATTTTGTCAAAAAACTGTTCGTGAAAGCTTGCACTTCTGTACTTTTGTGAATTCTTTTGATAAAATATATGGAACAGGATCTAATTTTTGGAAAATTGGAGTATGCTTTACTGAAATTTCACTTTTAAACTCTTAAAGTATATTTGGATTGAGAAGAAGCATGTTAATATTGTGGATTTCATGAGAAGAACTTATCATATCTGGTACTATTATCTTTATGATTAAATTTTGATTATGAGTTTATAGTAATTTCTCTTTATATTGTGATATGTATGAATTTTGATTTATTGTTTATCATTCATGCACTTTTGTACAATGTTTCAGTTGTAATTCCTTACCAAATACATAAAGCAATCGATATATGCAATATATTTTACATTATTATTTTGAATAACTATTTAGTCAAAATAATTATCTTACATAATTTCATCTCTTTCAATAATTGAATGATCTTTATTACCTTTTACTGTAAGATATATTTTTAGATCGCATTGATGGTAATTCCTCTTGGGTTATAGATTAAGTTAAAAAAATAGATTAAATAGATGCATGTGTTTGTTACTTAGATAGATTATTTCCATTAGTATAAATTCATTCTTCATTTCACCTTGCATCAAACCCATCATTATCATATCGATTTCTTTGCTGGGAAACCGGTCCCATTATCCCCATTTAGAGCCACTACACCAAATGGAAAAGGAGCTTCTTTAAGGTCCAAACTAGGTGGTTATCCCCCATGTTGTTGCAACGAAATTCTGGGGCTTCAACAGAACCTTAAGAGACATAGCCTTGAAGTACAATATCATTGAGAAATGGGCCTTGGCATTAGTCAAAGCATTGAAGAACTTTTGGGTCTATATTCTCCATTGTCATGTAATTTCATATGTTCCAAATTATCCTGTCAGATATTTTCTCACGCAGAATGATCCTGAAGGGCGGCGTCACAAATGGATCGTTGTTATGTTGGAGTATGACTTGAAAAACCAAGCCTACAAAGTTGATCAAGGGACAAGGCCTGGAAAAGCTTATGGCAAACTCAAATATTCATGCTTTGGAAATTAATTTTATTACTGCATTATATGAGGAGCAAGAGGATGAAGTATTACCTGAGGTATCTGAAATTGTTTCTTCATTTGACCATGGTATGTTAATATTGTTCATGTTTTGCAACACTTGAATCCTCCTCCCATCCTTCCTAGTAATAAAGCTAAATATTTGAATTTGAAAGCTCTCAAGTATTGCATCCTTAACAATGTCTTGTATTGGAAAGATTCGGGTGGAGTATTGTTGAATTGTTCGGTTGAAGGAGAAGTTGAAAAAGTGATAAGTGACTTTCATAAAGGTTACTGTCGCGGTCATATTTATTGGAACAATACATAAAATAATATCTTGAGGGAAGGTTTCTATTGGCAAAGTCTATTCTCTGATGTCTATAAAATATTCATGAGATGCCATGAATGTCAAATCTTTCAGGGAAAGAGAAAACTTTTTCCTTTTCCCTTGAAACCAATTGAAGTGCAAGTGCCATTACAGCAATGGGGACTTGACTTTATTGGTGAAATCCATCCTCCATTATCATCCCAGCATAAGTGTATACTCACTGCCACGGATTACTTCACTAAATGAATTGAAGTTGTCCCCACGAGGCAAGCTATTGATATTTTCATTATTCATTTTTTAGAGAACAATATTCTGTCTCGTTTTGGTTGTCCATATAAAATCATTACTGAGAAGCAACGGGGTGGTTGAATCGTCAAATAAATATTTAGTGAACATAATGTTGATTAGCAGTTGTCATTGATGTAAACCCAAGCAGCACCAGGGGCTAACCCAATATTGCATGGGAATTTTTACCTACCAAATTAATATATTCTAGTTCAATAATTATTTTGATGGTTTCTAATTGTCGAGATGTTTCCATTGATATATGGCACGCCATGTAATTCTTCACGGTTTGAGAGATATTCATGTTTGAAGTTTGTACCCCCAGTTAGTGGGCTAAAACCCCATGGGGCTGGGGCATGGGTCATTGAAAATTCATAATTAATATTTTTTAAGCTCCTAAAATCCCTCCCATGTTCACTTGTTGAAGCCCCTCTCAACTTAAGCATTTATATAAATTGTGATCCTCATTTCCTCCTTATGCAAGGGATTTGGCCATCTAAAACAGGTCATCGTGGAATTTTCACTCTAACCTTTTTTCTACAAAGGTTCAGAAGCTGAAATTTTTATGAGACGAAGCTGAAATTCTGAGGAAGCTGCAGTAAAAATTTCAGATCAATGTGCGCAAAATTTTTGGAGATATGATCTGTGGAATTCAGGGTTTGTGCAGGCTCCTGAAATTCATCTCAAAGAAGTGACCTTGGTAAAATTGTCATAACTCTCTCTATGAGTATCGGATTGGAATTTTGTAAAAACTAGAAAATAGTGCACAAATAGAGTGTTTTCTCTATCAATTTTATTAAAAATACAAACAGTGACACGTGGAATGCCGTACAAGTGCGCTTCTATGTGAATAGTATATAATTAGGCATTGTGAGAAATTGGGTATAACTCTCTCTGAAGAACTAAATTGGGTCAGACCTATGGCATTGAAAGATGATTAATGACTCGAGGAATACTACAAGTAAAAAAATCATATATCTGAGATCTGAAATAACGAGAGATACACCAGATTCAATATCGAGCTCCTAGAAGGCAAGAAAAATCTAGATCATGTGTTGTCAAGGATTGCAAAGGACCAATTTTCTACTATGAGAGAAAAGCAAAAGCAAGGTGTAGCAAACGGTATCATGACAAGAGCAACAACTAAGGTGCAATGCGAGCAAGAAGTTCATCATATGAAGTCTTCAAGTGGGCAACACTCGCATACAATCATTGTAAAGGTATCATTATACTTAGTCATTGTAAATACATTATTGTACAAATTGTACTAGTATCTATCTGCCAAGGGTTGAAGAGGTAGTGTTGGGAGGTCTAGGATCAGCATTAGGTGGTTGTGTCAAAGTTGGGGTTATGGTCTAGTATATCTTCTTCTTCTGCATCATTCTATATCATTGTAAAGTGGACCATTTTCCCTGGTACAGGAGTCCATTCTTATTTTATTCTTCTATAGGGTGGTAGGGTGGTGCTAGGGTGAGTTGTAGCTAATTGGGTGTTTGGGCATCCGTTCAGTTGAAATTCACTACACTGCAAGGCGAGAAGGCCCATCCAAAATAAGCTAGAGAAGAATGCTTTTCTAGATTCTAGGAAGTTGGAGCTTCATTTTCAATTGGAGTTGAATATTAAAGAATTATTAGAAAAGCATTAGGTGGTTTTGTCCCAGAGTGGGTTTCCACCTTAAAAACTGTGTGCATTTGTGTTCCTCTTGTTTGCTGCTATCATTGTACAAACACTGATAATAATTGAAGATTAACTAATGCTCTAATTGAAAGAAATACTGATTCACCCCCCCTCTCAGTATTTCCAACAATTGGTATCGGAGCTTGGTTCCTTCAATAGTAGTTTAACAGCTGGAAGGAGGTCATGGAGCATACCAAGAATGGTGTACCTCTATTCAATGAAAATAATTATGCACTCTGGAAAGGAAGAATGGAGGTCTATCTCTTAGCGCAAGGTTACGAAGTATGGGACACTATTCAAAATGGATTTACATCAACTACGAATGAACAAGGTAAGAAGAATTTGGTAAATGATGCAAAAGCAAAGAATATTATTATCAGTGGACTTATTGAATCTGCTTATCATAAGGTGTTGGGTTGTAAAACTGCCAAAAATGTATGGGACAAGCTTGAGAATATATATGCAGGTGACTCAAATTTCAAAGAAGCAAAGCTTCAAATCTATAGAGCAAAATTTGAGCAACTCATAATGAAAGAAGATTGCAACATTGTTGCATACTTCCAATACGTTGATGAAATAACCAATACTCTGGAAGGATTGGGAGAGCCAGTTGACGAGAAGACTATTATACGGAAGATTCTTAGAACGTTACCAAGGAGATTCAACCCAAAGGTATCGGTCTTAGAATACAGTGCAAATCTGGACAAACTCAACAAAGAGGAATTACATGGAGTTCTCATAGCATATGAAATGAGACTTGATGAAGAAGAGGGTACTTCGCATCTAGAAATTGTGTTCGTTGCATCTAAGAAAACCAATAAGGATAAACAACCTTCAATTTAAAATACATGCACCTTCAAGTGTGAAGAAAAGGGAGATGATGAAGAAGGTCTTTCAGATGAAGAATATGCTTACTTCACAAGAAAACTACAAATTGGTAAGGGACAATTCAAAGGTAAACTTCCATTGATATGTTTCAGCTATAATGAGGTTGGGAATTTTGCAGCAAAATGTCCAAACAAAAGTAATGGCAACTCAAAAAGAAATAAATGCTTTAAGAAATTCAACAAGCAAGGATCCAAAAGGAACTTTATCTCTAAATAAGATAGCTCATCATCCGATGAAGACAGTGATAGTGAAGAAGAAGCCAATGAGAGAGTATGTTTATGGGCAAGCACAATAAGCAAGAGGTATCAAACAACGAAGAAGAAGTATGGACCATAGACCAATTTTATGAGGAAGCAATCAAGCTTATAAAAGATCTCAAGGTGGAGAAGATCTGTTCCAAAACTCTTGAAGAACAAGTTCAAGGTCTCAAAATTGAAGTTGAAGAACACAAATGCATTGAAGAGTCACTTCAAAAGAAGTTGGAAGAAAGCAACCAAGAAAGGGAAGAATTAGAAGCCAAAGTAGAGCACAATAAGCAAGAGGTATCAAACAATGAAGAAGAAGTATGGACCATAGACCAATTTTATGAGGGAGCAATCAAGATTATAAAAGATCTCAAGGTGGAGAAGATCCATTCCAAAACTCTTGAAGAACAAGTTCAAGGTCTCAAAATTGAAGTTGAAGAACACAAATGCATTGAAGAGTCACTTCAAAAGAAGTTGGAAGAAAGCAACCAAGAAAGGGAATAATTAGAAGCCGAAGTAGTCTCGCTACGTGAGGAAGTGAAGAAAGGAAAAACTATCCAAAACTATGCCAACAGCTCAAGGGCATTGGAAGAACTCATCAAAAATCAACGATCTTACAACGAAAAAACTGGCATCGGTTACAAAGAAGAAGAAGCAGGACCTTCTACAACAAAATACAATGAACCTATGAGATCTGGCATGCATGTAGACTTCATTGGACAATATTCGCAAGAACAACCTTGGAAGACAATTCCTCGACGAAAATTTCCATCCAGGTACCAACATATTTTTTATGGCTAGTGTTATTCATGTGGAAAATTTGGTCATAAAGCTGTAGAATGTCGCACGTACCCTAGGAACGAATACAAT
The DNA here is from genome assembly GCA_034641835.2 of Pinus albicaulis. Classification (NCBI taxonomy): domain Eukaryota; kingdom Viridiplantae; phylum Streptophyta; class Pinopsida; order Pinales; family Pinaceae; genus Pinus; species Pinus albicaulis. The sequence goes on along the minus strand of CM076582.1, from coordinate 472,102,255 downwards.
TCCAAGAGATCTGTCAAATATGAACCTCCCAGGGCTCAACGAAACATCGATAGATTTGAACATTTAAGAAATAATATTGAATGTTACAAATGTTGAAACTTTGGACACATAGCCAAATACTGTAGACTTGAAAATCCACCAGAAGAATATTCGAAGCCACAGAATGAACGAACATGGAAGAAGAAAAAGAATGATAATTGTGCTCTCGCTCTCAAGGCTCAAAAGAACAAAGATCTGTGGTATGTTGATAGCGGTTTCTCAACGCATATGACTAGAGATAGAAATAAATTTGTATCTCTGAAAGAGAAGGATGGAACCGTGTCCTTTGGAAATGATGGATCTTCAAATGTTATAAGATCAGGTACTGTCACTCTCAGAAGCAAAGATTCTCTAGCCAACAATGTTCTATTGGTTGAAAACATGAATCACAATCTGCTCAGTGTTGGACAAATGTGTGATCAAGGACACATAATACTATTCAACTCCACAAAATGTGAAATCAGGAAAGGCGTTTATGGTGAAATTGTGGCTACAGCAAGTCGAGCTCCAAATGACATATATGTTCTTGATGAAGCAACTAATTCATGTCTAATAGTTAAAGAGGATGATACAATAATTGGTAGCAATGATGATCGACTAAGTAAGAAGTTTGCTACAAAGGTGCAAAGTGATTTCGAGATGTCTTTAATTGGTGAGCTGACATACTTCTTAGGGCTTCAAATATCTCAACAAGAGAAAGGAATATTTATATGTCAAGCCAAGTACATCAAGGAAATGCTCAAGAAATTTAAAATAAAAGATTTCAAACCCATCCTTACTCCAATGGTAACATGTTGCAAATTGAGCATAGACGACTCATCTAAGGATGTGGATCAAAGGTTGTACAGATCTATGATTATTAGTCGTCTATATGTAACAGCATCCCAACCAGATGTTATGCAAGAAGTTGGACAAGTAGCAAGATCCCAAGCAGCACCAAAAGAATCACATATTAAATATTCGCTAGCATTGGAATATCTTCGCCAAAAGCTTGGGATTCTCCCAAGTTCTCATTAGATTTTCCATTTTTCAGAATATAAAGGGGTAGTGGAAGTGTGTGTAGGTCCACAGGATGGTTGTGCTTCAGGGAGAGTTACCCTTTGCCATTGATGTTAAAGGGGGAGAGAATGTTGTAGGAAGAGGTGTCATGATCGCAGGGGGAGTACTTGTGTTGCCATCAATGCCAAAGAGGGAGATTGTTGATCAGCGGTTGTCATTGATGTCAACCCAAGCGGCACTAGGGGCTAACCCACTATTGCATGGGAATTTTGACCTACCAAAATAATATATTCTAGTTCAATAATTCTTTTGATGGTTTCTACTTTTCGATATGTTTCCGTTGATATATGCCACGCCATGTAATTCTTCACGGTTCGAGAGATATTCATGTTTGAAGTTTGTACCCCCAGTTAGTGGGCTAAAATCCCATGGGGTTGGGACATGGGTCATTGAAAAGTCATAATTAATATTTTTTAAGCTCCTAAAATCCCTCCCATGTTCACTTGTTGAAGCCCCTCTCAACTTAAGCATTTATATAAATTGTGATCCCCATTTCCTCCTTATGCAAGGGATTCGGCCATCTGAAACAGGTCATTGTGGAATTTTCACTCTAACCATTTTTCTATGAAGGTTCAAAAGCTGAAATTTTTATGAGATGAAGCTGAAATCCTGAGTAAGCTGTAGTAAAAACTTTAGATCAAGGTGCACAACATTTTTGGAGATATGATCTGTGGAAGTCAGGGCTTTTGCAGGTTCCTGAAATTCATCTCAAAGAAGTGACCTTGGTAAAATCGTCATAACTCTCTCTCTGAGTATCAGATTGGAATTCTGTAAAAAATGGAAGATATTGCATAGTCTTTAGTTTTCACTCTATCAATTTTAGAGCAAAATGAAGAAACAATGACACATGGCTTGTCGTACAAGTGTGCTCTAATGAAACAGTCCATAATTAGGGCATTGTGAGAAATTGGGTATAACTCTCTCTTGAAGAATCCAAATTGGGTCAGACCTATGGCATTGGAAAGAAGACTCAAAGGAATACTACAGGACCAAAAATCAGATATTGAGGATCTGAAATAACAGAGATACACCAGATTCAATATCGAGCACCTAGAAGGCAAGAAAAAGCTAAATCATGTGTTGTCAAGGATTGCAAAGGACCAGACTTTCTACGGAAGAAAAGAAAAGCAAGGTACAACAGAGAGTAGCATGACAAGAGTAGCAACCAAGGTGCATAACAGCAGCAAGAAGTTCATCATATGAAGTCTTCAAGTGGGCAATACTGCATACAATCATTGTAAAGGTATCATTCTACTTAGTCATTGTAAATACATTATTGTACAAATTGTACTGGTGTCTATCTGCCAAGGGTTGAAGAGGCAGTGTTGGGAGGTCTAGGATCATCATTAGGTGGTTGTGTAAAATTTGGGGTTATGGTCTAGTATATCTTCTTCTTCTGCATCATTCTATATCATTGTAAAGTGGACCATTTTCTCTGGTACGGAAATCCATTCTTCTTTTATTCTTCTATAGGGTGCTAGGGTGGTGCTAGGGTGAGTTGTAGCTCATTGGGTGTTCGGGCATCCATTCAGTTGACAACTGAAGAATCTTGGGCATTGGAGCGCCCATCCAGTGGGAGCTGGAGAAGAATGCTTTTCTAGATTCTAGGAAGTTGGAGCTTTATTTTCAATTGGAGTTGAATATTAAAGAATTATTAGAAAAGCATTAGGTGGTTTTTGTCCCAGAGTGGGTTTCCACCTTAAAAACTGTGTGCATTTGTGTTCCTCTTGTTTTTTGTAGAAATTTGAATAACTGATATATTATTCACCGAGATTCTCCTGATCACATACTATTTTAGCTTCATGCACAATACAGAATCTCTTCTACCATTGATCATCACATGTGGAAATAAAATCAATTGCATGCATACATTAAAACCATAAACAATCACAGATATGAACACAGTATTTCATGGGAAAGCTTAAAGCTAAAAAACCCCAACTATCTGTATATTATATGTCATGGATATCATGTAACAATCATAGTACAAAATCTCCTCACAAGCTCTCATGCACACCCTCAATTGCTACACACTATCAAGCTAGATCTAGCAAAACTCATGCTCCAACCTTTTGCCACTTGATAGCCAGCCTCTATTGCGTTTTCAGCTAAGGGATGGCTTCATTAAATGTATAACCACCGGGGCTCGAACCGCGCAACTTTCATGTCCGATCTACCTATCTGTGTGTTGCAAATAGCACAAGATAGTCACAACCGATAGCACCCGCTCTTTCACCTATTCCCGCACCGGTCTCCACTGAAACTGTCCATGCACTGAAGTTAACTGATGTATTATTTAGTTGATTAATGAGTATATAATTAGTGAATTAATTAATAATTAATTCACACCACTCTCAATAATTGTATCAATTAGTTAAACTGAATACAAATAGCTCAACTATGTTTAGATTAGTTAAACTGAATACAACTCCACTAACTTCCTCAATCAACTCCATCAAACTCTCTCACATGAGTTCTAACTGAAGTCTTCATGCAATAGCTCCACTAAACCCTTAGGAACTACATAATTCCTTCTATCAGCTGCATGTGCCACTTCTAGGCATCAAACTAAAGTGCTCCAAGAGAATAAGATAATGTTTAGAGTCTAAATATTATTAAGAGTTAATAATATTTGACATATCTATTTTTAGACTGGCAATCTAAAAATAGATTCGGCCCAGTATGTCTAAAAATAGAAGTCCATCTATTTTTCCAACTTGACTCAACCTCCACAAATAGCATCCCGCAACTCATAGAATCATGATCCACATGCTAAAATAGACATAGTCTAAAAATAGACTTTGCACCAAAATAGCTCGAAGGGCCCCACTTAGTGAAGGCGACTCCTTTCCACTAAGCTCATCATCTGGTTGCAATATCAACACTCTCCAACAAGATATGGATTATCTGCAACCCCTATCCCGCCCCGTGGTATTCGAATTTGCTCCCGCAGGAGCACCTTCGTCAAGATATCAGCATCCTGATCCTCCGTGGGAATGTATGAAAGTAACATGATCTTCCGCTGCACACAATATCTGATATGATGATACCGATCCGTGAAGCCATGCCGCCTCAACTCATCCTCCTGTCTATACCATGATCCATATCCCGATGTGCCTCTGAGATATCTCAATACATGCTTGCCTGCCTTCCAGTAGAGCTTGGTAGGCTTAACCATAGCTTGTGAAAGCTGGTTCACAACATAGCATATGTTGGGTCGTGTATTGACTAGATACATAAGCGACCCCACCAATTGTCGATAAAAATTAGCATCCACTACCTTCGCCGAAGCAGCATCCTCCTTCCTCCAACCACCAGGAAGAGGAGTATCAACATGCTTGCAGCCATGCATGTTGAACTTCTCCAGTATCTCTCGGGCATACTTACCCCGAGAAACAAACAGTCCACCACTGCGCTGCCAAATTTCCAATCCCAGGAAATAATGAAGGAGGCCCAAGTCCTTCATCTCAAACTCTTTTGCAAGATCAGCCTTGCATGAGAGTATCAACTATTCATCACCGGTCAGTATCAAATCATCTACATAAAGTATAATGATCAGCAACTTACCCTCCACCACTATCTGGTATAGGTTCAGATCCGCCTCACTCTTGGTGAAACCAAGTCCGATGAAATAACTTTCTATCCATGTGTACCAAGCACGAGGTGCTTCTTTCAGCCCATAGAATGCTCTTTTGAGCCTGCACACATGCGACTCGCTGCTAAAGATTTCGAATCCTTCAGGCTGCTCTATGTACACCTCCTCCTCAATGACTCCGTTGAGGAACACAATCTTCACATCCATCCGATGAATCACAATTAACCCATCCGGCGTCGAGAGAGCAAGAATTTTCCATATGGAAGAATACCTTGCGATAGGTAAAAGGTCTCCTCATAATCAATCCCCACCGCTGAAAGCCTCATGGATCCTCCTCGCCTCAGAACTCTCTATCCACACTCCCGTCAGCTGCTTGCTTCACTTTGTAGATCCATCTTGAACCCACCACTGATTTCCCTTCCAGCCTTAGGAAAATCTCCCATGCACTGTTTCTGACAATCGAATCATACTCTTCCACCATGGCATCTACCCATGTGGGATCCTCCACAGCTTCCTCGAAAGAGGATGGATCTGTCACGATACACTTGCTCATAAGAGCCATTTATCCAGTATACCGATCAGGTGATTGTCTCTCGTCTCAGACCGCGATGTAGGTGCTCCGCTGTCTCTCTACATCTTGAGCCAGTCGCTCAGCTTCTGTAGTACGCTTCCGCCCTCTGATGGTTGGCACTGCATGAGTGGTCTCTTCCACTCCATGAACTTCCTCTTGTGGCTGATCCACATCCTGAAGCTCATCCTTAGGAACTAATAGCTCCTCCTCTGCATGCAAGTGTGGCTCCCTCTCAAGCGAACACTTCATGGCTTTCTCCTCCTGAAATTTGATATCCCGTTGCACAACAGTCTTGTGACTATCTGGAAAATACACATGATAGTTGTGGGGCGTATCAGTGTACCCCACAAATATCCCAACCTCTGCGGTCGGCTCCAGCTTCTTCCTGGCATCCTTCGTCACATGAATGTAAACAGGTGAACCAAAAATCCTCAAATGGGAAATATCAGACCTCTTACCAGAAAACACCTCCTCGGGTGTACTCATGCCAAGTATCCCGTGAGGACAATGGTTCTGCACATATACTGTAGTATTGCATGCCTCAGCCCACAAGTGAATGGGTAGGCCCCGTCAGGACATGCAACACGGCATGTGCACACCCATGATCGGCCTGCCTTCCACTGAACTCCCATTCCCGCCGTGGGTTATGAGGTGCTATGAGCTCTCTTCGAATTCCTTCTGCATTACAAAAGTCCTTGAATTCGCTAGAGATGAATTCACCACCATTGTTGCTCCTAAGAGCCTTCACCTGCTTCCCCGATTCCTTCTCAACCAGCGCCTTGAACTCACAGAACTTTGAGTATGTCTTGCTCTTCTTCTACATGAAGAAGATCCAGCACTTCCGAGAATAATCATCAACAAATATCACATAGTACCTGTGCTTTGCTGTCGAAGCTACTGAGAAAGGTCCACACACGTCTGTGTGAATTCTCTCAAGGATCGTCATGGCACGACTATCCTTCTCGTGAAAGGTGGCTTTCAAAAATTTTCCCAAGGTACATCCCTTGCACTGATCTGACTGCGCAAGAGTACCCTTAGGAAGCCCAGTAAAAATCTGTTGTAGTATCTTCAAAGCTCCATGGTGAAGGTGGCCCAATCTTCGGTGCCACAACTCGCCATCATCCCGGCTCACCACTACTTCTGCCTTGCCTGCCATTGCTGCGCACCCATCTACCTACAATTGATAAAGGTTCTGAACTCGAACCCCTATCCTTCGAGTCTCACCAGTTTCCTTACTGCACAGGAAAGCCTTTCCCTCGCTAAAGACAACATCATATCCCTTGTCTTCTAACATCGCCACAGAGATAAGATTCTTCTTCAATCCTAGAACATGCATCACTTCCTTCAATATGAAGGGTTTACCAGACTCCCTCTCAAAGAAAATGGTACCGATACCGGTTGCATAGTATCTACCATCATCGCCCATCTCGATGTGCACTCCAAGATCTTTCTCATCCAGATCAGTAAACAAATCTCGATCTCCTGTCATGTGAAAAGATGCACCACTATCAAGAAACCACACTGATCCCATCACACTTGAGACCAAGCATGCGATCAGGGAAAAATCCAGCTCAAACTATGAGGCTAAGGCCTCTCCAGCTGCAGTCCCAGCAGCCTACTTATTTTTCTTCTTCTGCGGACAATTTGTGGCATAATGTTCGTGTTGGTGACAATGAAAGCATTTCACCTTGGACATGTCTTGCTTCTTGCCTTTCGCACCGGAATGAGAAGCTTTCTTGCTCTTCCCCTTCTTTGATTTTGCAGCCAAAGTGCAATTCTCTTCATCAGAGTTCTTTGATGACAATTCGTCCCTGGTACTCCGCCTTATCTCCTCTTGCACAAGATCCGACTAAAGTCGCTCCCATCCTGGGAATTTCTCCCGACCATTGACAAAGTCCTAATAGGAGTGCCAACTCTTCAGAAGCCCAAGGATAGCCAAGCTCACTAAGTCCTCATCATCAACAGTCACCCCCACACTTCCCAGCTCATCCCTGCATTGGACAAACTTCGTGAGGTACTTGGGCATACTGTCGCCTTTCTCCATCTTTATGTTTCTGAGTTTATCCTTGAGCGCCAACTTCCTCTGATCTCTCTTGATTTGGAATAAATATGTCAAAGATTTCCACATCAAGAACGGTGAAGCTTTACCATGAAGGATAGATACTATGTGATCCTTCACACCTTCCAACAGAATCCTTCGACACTTTGCTGTCTTCTTTTGCCATGCGTCAAGTAAGGCAGCATCACTAGAAGTAGGCTTTGGAACTTCAGCATCTATGAACTCCTTCAGCCCATTATCATCCAGCACGGCCTCCATCCTGTCCTTCCATACAATATAATTCGAGCTGCCCTCAAGGGCATACTCCAATCGCAATCCGTTGAAAGACATCTCAACTTCGACACCAAGAAAACACTACTGCAAATTCGAATTCCACCAGCACAAAACTCAACCACTTTAATGTTTTTCAATTGCTCCAATGATCAATATCGCTCCGATACCATGTAGAAATTTGAATAACTGATATATTATTCACCGAGATTCTCCTGATCACACACTATTTTAGCTTCATGCACAATACAAAATCTCTTCTACCATTGATCATCACATGCAGAAATAAAATCAATTGCATGCATACATAAAAACCATAAACAATCACACATATGAACACAGTATTTCATGGGAAAGCTTAAAGCTGAAAACCCCAACTATCTGTATATTATATGTCATGGAGATCACATAACAATCATAGTACAAAAGCTCCTTACAAGCTCTCATGCACACCCTAAATTTCTACACACTATCAAGCTAGATCTAGCAAAACTCATGCTCCAACCTTTTGCCACTTGATAGCCAGCGTCTATTGCATTTTCAAAGCTATGGGATGGCTTCATTAAATAGATAACCACCTGGCTTGAACTGCGCAATCCTCATGGGCTTAATCCACCTATTTGTGTGTTGCAAATAGCAATAGTATAGTCACAACTGATAGCTAACCTGCTCTTTCACCTATTCCTGCACTGGTCTCCACTGAAACTGTCCATGCACTGAAGTTAACTGATGCATTCTTTATTTGATTAATGAGTATTAATTAGTGAATTAATTAATAATTAATTCACACCACTCTCACTAATTGTATCAATTAGTTAAATTGAATACAAATATCTCAACTATGTTTAGATTAGTTAAACTGAATACAACTCCACTAACTTCCTCAATCAGCTCCACCAAACTCTGTCACATGAGTTCTAACTAAATTCTTCATGCAATAGCTCCACTAAACCCTAGGAATTGCGTAATTCCTTCTTTCAGCTGCATGTGCCACTTCTAGGCATCAAACTGAAGTGCTCCAAGAGAATAAGATAATGTTTAGAGTCTAAATATTATTAAGAGCTAATAATATTTGACATCCCTATTTTTAGACTGGCAATCTAAAAATAGATTCCGCCCAATATGTCTAAAAATAGAAGTCCATCTATTTTTCCAACTTGACCAACCCTCCACAAATAGCATCCTACAACTCATAGAATCATGATCCACATGTCTAAAAATAGACATAGTCTAAAAATAGACTTTGTGCCAAAAATAGCCTGCGGGCCCACTTACTGAAGGCGACTCCTTTCCATTAAGCTCATCATCTTGTTGCAATCTCAACATTTGTTGCTATCATTGTACAAACACTGATAATAATTGAAGATTAACTAATTATCTAATTGAAAGGAATATTGATTCACCACCACCCCCTCTCAGTATTTCCAACACATAATCAAGAAGATGATGCAAGAGAACAAGAGAAATTGGCACAAAATTCTCACCAATTCTCTATGGGTGGACAGAGTTAGCACGAAGAGATCAATCAGCATGTCACCTTTCCAGCTTGTGTATGGTTTTGACACCATGTTCCCTACTTCTTTAGTTGTACCCATGATTAAAATTCTACAAGAGATCGACAGTGAACCAAATGATATCCAGTGAAGAATCAACCAAATGATTCATCTACAGCAGTCAAGAGATGAATTTTTCAGTCACACTTCAAAAATTCAAGAGAAAATTAATAAGATTTATGATAAGAATACCAAAGCTTATGATTTTAAGCTAGGAGATGTTCCTCTCTGGGATGCCCGTAATGAAGGCAAAGGTAAGCACAGAAAATTTCATAATCTATGGAAAGGTCCTTATAATATTACTGCATTCAGATGTAACAAGGAATTTTTATTAGAAGATCTTGAAGGGCATGAAGTTCTGGGAGGAACAATCAATGGTAGGTTACTCAAACGTTACCTTACATGATCATTGAAGAAGAATTTCACTGTCATTGTATATATCATTTTTATTTTTTGTCCAAGAATAAGGAAGTTGTTGCAGAAGTTTGAAGCTCGAGGAGAAGGCCATGAGACTTCTATATTCATCTCATGTTTTTTCTTTAAAAAATTTCAAAAAGTTTTGATTAGTTGATTGAGTCAGATCAAGTCATTTTTTTGAGTCAAAGTCATTTTCAGTTTTATTTCATCATCCCAAATTTGTAAAAGTTTTTTGATTTCCAGTTTTTTACTCCATTTCCCAAATGGATAATCCTACCTGATCTACGGTGTTCTTGACACCTCCTGAAGGAGCTTCCATCCCTAGATGGAGCCAGCGTTAGTGTCAATATGTCTAGTGATCACACATGATATTTCCGTTTATTTTCTAGTAGTCATAGGTCAAAAATTTTGTCTTTTCAAACAAGTTTTCAAATAAATTTTAGTCACTGCATATGGTCTAGGTCAGAAATGATGCTCCCTTCATTCCATCCATCGCCATCATCATTTGAGAGGTGATGTCACTCATATTCATTTAGACTCTTAGGTCATTCATTCCATCTCCATCTAATTCTGTATCAAGGTCTCCTTGCTTTGCCACTTAAAATTCTAAAAATGTCACCACAGAAGGCAAACAAGGCTTCATTTTCATCAAATCAGTATTTTCAAGGGAGTAAGCATAGTTAGGGGAATAAAGTAAGAAACTTTGTCTTATTTTCAAAAACTTGTTTCATTGTCAAATTGTTCCAAAAATGGTTGAAAGGATAAAAAGAGGTCAATTTTATATCAAAGGCTTTATCTTAAAGTATAAGGCTTATTAGTGCATTTTATCCAAGTTTGAGAAACATTATAAAACATGCGCTAATAGCCTAATCTTTGTGTTCATTTTTTCTCTATCAAAAGTTCAGAGCCATTATGAAATATAACCAAATTTTTCCGCTCATGTCATAAGGGCCGAAAACGACAAAATAATTTTTTCGTTGGTGATTAATTCTCATGCATCACCCAACTGGCTCGATCGTCACCAGCTCACATCAACGGCCCACAGCCTTTTTCGCACCCCCTATTCATCCGACCTTTACCAGTGGGGGAGGGGGGGGGGGGTCCGAAAAGTTATTTTCCTCCTGCTGGTCCCATGCTCACATGTTAGACTCTCATCATTATGCAACCACCCCCCCCCCCCACTAAATTCCAAAAACCATCTCGAGCCCCCTCCAAAATCCACCAAAACCACCCTCCTTTTTGTTGAGAATTTAGAGGGGTGACGATTAATTCAAATTCTCTTATTGATAATTACTTGTGATATTACTTGAGTTACTTATGTATTCTATTCCTTATCTTATTTATCATTTCATCAAGTCAATTATCAAAATGCACTAGTCTCAAAATTAGGCTCCTAGTGCCAGGGCAAAACCTCTCCCTCTTGGAGAGGAAAACCCACAAAGAATTCTTCTTATAGATCTTCAAATGACAAGTACCATGACCAAGACTCAGACCCTTGACCTAGATATGCTTCCAAGACCTTGTCACTTCTTTTTACACTCACAACACTGATCCTTTTCCTATGCATTAACTTCTCTGATCTGTACCAACACTAGAGAACTCGATCTCTAGATTTATCTTCCTCTCTTATTGCTTAGTCAAAATATCTTCACTTCACACATGCTTGAAGTTGTAGACGGGAAGGTAAATCATAGATTTACCTTCCTATTTTACTTATACTTTCTAACTGATTTATTCTTCAAGTAATCACTAGAATTTTCTTCATATAGATCACCATTACAACTATATATGTATACTTCACTGTCTCTCGTCCACAGCTTCTATTACATCAGAGCAATACTAGGAACCTAGCTTCTATTCCTGTCTTTAGCCACACATTTGTAACTAGATTTGTTACACTGTTAAGTCTTGGAGGTAACTTTCCATAGAGCTTCTTCAACAAATCAACGTTCAACACAACATACAGTTTGTTCCATATTATTAATCCCTAAACAGTGGTCCCATTATTGATCCTTAAATCTGCACCTTATTCATTTTTGTAATCTGTAGCTATACTCAGAATATCCGCACTGTTTTTCCTGTCTTAAGTCCACACTTTGAGTTCAAATTAATCTGCATTTAACCAGACTTCATCATATTTTCTTTACCTTAGATGTATCCGCATTATATTTTGTCCTTGACCCGCATTTTTTTCCTTTCAAAACTTCATGTCAATCATAGATGTATCCGCATTAAATTAGAGTGATCCACACTTCATTCAACTCACAAATAGGCCATAGACCCTGTGTATATATAGCGCTTTTTTCTTGCCTCTAGGCTGGCCAGAGTCACTTATTGATCTGACTTCATCACTGAGATTTAGGCCTACTAGAGAGAGGTTATTCCAGCAATGAGAGAGGTTTTCTTCATGGTATGTATAGCTTGTCTTCCAGCGTTGCTTGAGGGTTGTTATGTGCCCTTCTTCCACAAGGTCTTGGAGCATATATTGATGGAATAGATCTTTCATGTAAATGACACATAATTATATTTTATACCTATAATACACAAACCTAATATAAATTAAGAATAATTCTATTAACCTATATAATAAAATCTTGCTCATGAAACCCATGAAGCAAGTACAAAAAATATTATTATCTTTGTCTTCTTCTTTACATAAATACATAATTACATAGTCATTATGAGGACTGACCTAGTTACACTTTTCAACACTCCCTCTTAACTAGGGAGGTATTCATACAGGTACATGGTCACTTTCAAACTGAAGAATCTCATAAGAAGAATCAGACTGGTAATCACATCTATATAGCATCATATCAACCAGCATTGTACTATTTCAAGGCCTTGACTAACAACCCCATCTCTCAACGATACAATGGACTACAATGTTGGCGAGACACATGACTAATAGACACCATAGTCATTGTCTCTCCAAGGTACATACGCCACCTAGGTGTTCCCAACGTATGACCTTATTAGACTATTCTTCTCTTGGGTAGCCAGCCCTCAAAGAATATCGGTCTTCAACTACTCTTATCTTGAATTCCCTATCCCATTTTCAAAGAGTATCAAATCCCAGATGATTACCAATCCTCCATTTTGTCTTCCAGGTGAAGACCAGAATGATGTGTCTATCCATTCTCTTCACATGGCCTTAACTAAGACTTATGATTGTTATTCCTGGTCTAGTGCATGACACATGTAATAGAGAATCACATACGTCACTCCCTCTCAAAACAGGAAGGACATATTTCAAGTTTATTCCAATAAAGAAACTTACCATGAGGCTCCCTCTCAACTAGGGTCCTGTAGAATAAATCTATATACTCATGAATAATTCTTCCCCTCGATGTCATGGATTTTGATATTGAAGAATCTTCAACTTTTGGCTTCATAGGGCATAGGTCATCCATCATTTTCAGTCACGAGTCATTTCAACTATCATAAAGTGATTCATCAGTCTCTCTCATCTAGTACACTGTTATGCCATGCTACTTTCCTTCGAATCATATCCAAGGATCATACATCCTTTATCATGATTAGCATCCCTGCACAAATTCATCCTAATAAACATATACATATGAACTTTTAAAACAAAAGTTACCTCAGTGATGATATTTTACCATGACATCTTCCTATAGGCATCGACATCCTTTATTCATGATATGTTTTTTCAAGGGTCTTATTCTTTACTTGACTTCTGTCAGATTCTACATATCCTCCCACGAAATATCCTAGTCACATCTTCTTGGCCTCCGGATGATAGCTTCCTCTTGACATGGTTGCATTTCATGATCTCTTCCTCTTTGCACATTCTTCATTCCCAGGATCGTACAAATTTTCCAATGTCTCGTACATATACAACCACCTCATATTCCATGAGGATATATATATATATATCTGTGTGTGTGTGTGTGTGTGTGTGTGTGTGTTGATTTCATATTCCAGTGCATCGAGAGATCCTCCTTCATAGATCATACTTATAAATATGGATTTCTATTACCTGCAACCATATGACATGACTTCACAGCATTCAGTGTCAGCATATAAAAATATAAATACCTCATACCTTTATCATTTAATTCATCCTGTAGTTGTTTTACTAGAATGAAGAGCCTTATTCCCTTTACCTACTTCATTCATATGTTATCACATCCCATAATTTTGTTTCCATGATGACCTTTGATCTTGATGACTGCTTTCCATCAGTATGGTTATTAGAGAGGTTTTCCAGGAGTTGTTTTACCAAGAACTCCTATCATGCTTTTATAAGGATGATACACTACTTCTTAACCAACAAAAATCACTTAAAGGAGAATATGATCTCAATCATAGTGGAGATCCCTCGCTTCCTCTTTCTTATATTGCTTTGCATCAAGTTCTTCTCTCATTTCTGAGATATAGGCTTCTTGCCTATTTCTCTTGTCCCTTTTAGATTTAGGAAAATCACTTTTATAATTCCCAAGTTCATCACATCCAAAGCATCTTGATTTTTCCATACTATTATGAGGACCAAACTTCCCAAATCTTCCTTTATTTCTTGATGTGGCTGCAAAGGCTTGATTCCCTTCACTTGATCATGTAACACCTTCATCTTTCAATCTTGTTTCCTCTATTTTACATAAAGACCCTAAATTGTGGAATGGTGTAGCTTCTTTCTTCCCATATAAACCTGAAGTGAAGTTTCCCCATTCTTCTGGCAGAGCATTCAACACCACTATAGTCATCTCAGTGTCATACGTTACTTCTCCCAGTTCCTATAGTTGATCTCATAGACATTGATTCTCCTACAATACTCACAAAGACTAGCTTCACCAATTTCTCATATATTTATTTTGAAGATTCTAGATTTGGTACATCAAAGAAGAGAGGGTATTTTATGGATTCTGTAAGAATCCTTTGGGCTCTTATATCTCCCTTCATTTATTTTGGCATGACTTCATTGTCCTTGTCTTCTATGAAGGAACGTTTAAAAACCTAACCAGTTTGTTGCTTTATTTGCAAAGAGTACATTTTGATAGATTCATATGAAGTCATAAAGATACTTACTTGAGTAAATTCCTTTCTTCTTCTACCATATTTATTGTTGAAGATGATGGCAAGAACTCCTTAAACTTATTTCAAAGTAGGTGATCTTGGATCCTTGATGATCAAGGATTACTTCAGAATGGAGATTTCTTCAATAGTGTTGGGTGGTGATTAATGATTTGTCTTCTAAAAATTTCAAGAATCTTTGATGTCAAATATTACCTCCTTGCTATGTGGATTATTTGAAAGTCTTCTTGAGATGGTTTGAGGATTTCCTTGCAAATTGATTTGACTTTTAAATGAATACTTTGACTTGTTCTTTGATTCTTTCCACGTAATTGAATTTTGATCCTTGAGTGTCTTCTCATCTAATAGCCCTTTGTCTTTAGCACCTTATCTCTGATACCATGATGAGAATTTAGAGGCCCGATGATTAATTCAAATTCTCTTCTTGATAATTACGTGTGAGCTTACTTGAGCTACTTATGTCTTCTCTTCGTTATCTTATTTAGTCTTTCATCAAGTCAATTATCAAAATGCACAAGACACAAAATTAGGCTCCTAGAGCCAGGGAAAAACCTCTCCCTCTTGGAGAGGAATACCCACAAGAATTCTTCTATAGATCTTCAAATGACAACTACCATGACCAAGACTCAAACCCTTGACCTAGATATGCTTCCAAGACCTTGTCACTTCTTCTTTGTATACTCACAACGCTGATCCTTTTCCTCTGCATTAACTTATTTGATCTGTACCAACACTAGAGAACTCGATCTCTATATTTATCTTCCTCTCTTATTGCTTAGTCAAAACATCTTCACTTAACATATGCTTGAAGTTGTAGATAGGAAGGTAAATCATAGATTTACCTTCCTCTTTTACTTATAATTTCTAACTCATTTCTTCTTCAAGTAATCACTAGACTTTTCTTCATATAGATCATTGTTACAACTTTATATGTATACTTCATTGTCTCTTTTCCACAACTTCTATTACATCACAGCAATACTAGGAACATATCCGCTCCTTCCTACCTTTAGCCACACATTTGTAACCAGCTTTGTTACACTGTAAAGTCTTGGAGGTAACTATCCACACCGCGTCTTCAACAGATCAACGTTCAACAAAGCATATTTTTTGTTCCAGACTATTAATCCTTGAATAGTGGTGTCATTATTGATCCTTAAATTTGCACCCTATTCACTTCTGGAATCCGCAGCTATACTCAGAATATTCACATTGATTTTCCTATCTTAAGTCCACACTTTGATTTCACAGTAATCCACATTTAACCAGACTTCATCGCGTTTTCTTTACCTCAGATGTATCTACATTATATTATTTCATTGACCCTCATTTTCATCCTTTAAAAAATTCATGTCAATCACATATTTATCTGCATTAAATCAGAGTGATCCGCACTTCATTCAACTCAAAAATAAGCCGCAGACCCTGTGTATATATAGTGCTCTGTTTTTGCCTCTAAGCGGACCATATAGTCACTTATTGAGCTGACTTCATCACTGAGATTTAGGCCAACTAGAGAGAGGTTATTCCAGCGATGAGAGAGGTATTATTCACGCTATGTAGAGCTTGTCTTCCAGCATTGTTTGAGGGTTTTTATGTGCCCTTCTTCCACAAGGTATTGGAGCATATATTGCTAGACTAGATCCTTCATGTAAATGACACTTAATTATATTTTATACCTAGAATACACAAACCTAATAGACATCAAGAAGAAGTCTATTAACATATATAATAAAAATTTTCTCATGAAACCTATGAATAAAGTACAACAAAATACATTTTATTATCTTTGTCTTCTTATTTACATAAATACATAATTACATAGTCATTATGAAGACCGACCTAGTTACACTTTTTCACCATTTTCCCACATACCTCCCTCCACTCCCCTACCATGCATCTCCTCCCGCTTGATCTAGCTCCTACTTACTATTCCATTCCGCGCATGCTCTCCTCCACTCTCATCCTGATGTGTGGTTCATATGGTGGATTTTTTACACTTCTGGCACCTGTTTTACACATCTATCAATGTGTTGTGATGCATCTGGGAAAGCTTGTTACATATCAAGCACATGTGTGTTACGCATCTGTCACGGTGGTGTGTCTATTATATTTTTCTCCCAAACATTCATCCAAGCTCTAGGATCATTTTTATCAGTTTTTAAAGCTTTCGCAATAGTAAGTAAGCACCACATATCCTCCTCAAGTCAAATTATCAAACACGGTGTTGGTTTTCTTTCTTATCTGCTTTTCCACCACATTTTCACTTATGTTTATCATTGGATCATTTTAGTAAGCTAAACCCTACCATTTAATAACCTTATACACCTTTCCTAGATCATATTTTATCATTCCCTACCATTCACAATCTTCCTACTCTTCATTTCATCCTCCAAAACCTACTCTATCCCTCTCGTATTTTTTTCCAAATTTATAGTCAACATACCCAATATATCAAAACACTTAGGGTATCATCCTTTTGACAAACATTATGGAAATTGAAAATAAAATCCACAAAGGAGGAAGCCACATCATATTCGAACTCTCCACCTTGCAAGAAGTCAATGCCTCACCTTTTTCCAAAGGATGCTTTGAGAGGACCGGATGTTTGACATTCTGTGAGAAAATCATGGAAGAAGGTTGTCATATCCAATTGACTAGCTTATTTTCCACAATTTTCAGTATGAGAAAGGCCATCATTGCAAGTATAGGGTTCAACTTATCAGCAGATGTGATTTCTTCAGCAACAATTATACCTCGTCATGGACAAAATTGCTTTAAAGGCATGGACATAGACATTGAAGATTATAAATGTTTCTCAAACCTTATGCTATAGATAACCTTGAGTGCATCTTCCCTTTCATGCACCCCCTTAACAGATATTCTCCTTTGATGAGGTTAATTATGAAATATTTCACCTGTGAAGGGATATTATCTAGGTTGTGAAGGTACCATATCAGATTATTGATGCATTTTACGTCTACTAAAACACTTGAATTTCCACATTACTTGTACATAAGTTTGGTTATAATGAATGATAAGGTTCAGAGTAGAAAAAATGATCATCACCCAGGTCCTTTCCACCATGGTCTAGTCAAACTCATTGTTTTGCATCATCTCTCAGCTATCAACATGACTCGGGAAACCTTCATGGATAAACTAGCAGCAACGCAAACCACTAGTATTCATGTCATGCATAGCACACAATTACCATTATTATCATCACAACCAATGGAGGTTGGCTCTTCCAGCATAAAAACTCAGATTTCAAAGGATCCTAGGGTTTTTTAGTGCACTCACACATATGAGAAGGAAAAGAGACATGTCTTTGCTCCCAAATTCATCAAAAATGTACCTACACTTAACAATATATTTGAGAAAAGAGAAAGAGAGGAGCAACTACTCATGCATCAAATTAAATCACCATTGCACCAACATGATGAAAAAGCGCCCTTAGCAGTTGAGGTGGTAGAGCAGGTTAAATACAAATCAGCTTAGGAGATCATTAGGGAGAAGGATGAGGAAATATCATAATTGAGGGAGATTTTCTCCATTGCAAATTCTCAAATTACTTTCATACAACAAGGAAATTGGAAATTTAAGGTGAAGCAGATGATACAAGGTAAACCTAAGATAGACCTAGAGAGGGATAAAGTTAAATGGAAGAAAGTAATAGATTTTGATCAAATGCGGGACATGGAGATTGAAACACAACCAAGAAGGCCAAAGACAAGAGGTCTTAAGAGGGCGTTGGAGCTAGAAAGTCAGTCAGCTCATCCACCTGAACAGTTGACCTTTGATGAGATAATAGCTATGGAGATCAATCAAGACAGAGAAATTTAGTTAGGAATGGTGAATGAGAATTTGGATAATATTTTTAAAATATCCAAAAGAGACAACAATCTTCAGAGGCATATGGCCAATAATTATTGTACCAGGAACAAAATTTCACAAATTATGCTTAAACGAGAGAAAAAGAAGCTCAAAGAGGCTCAAATGAAGCTAAAGGAGAAGGATGGTTTAGATTTTATAGCTAAAGCTTCATTGGATATTTAGCACATCATCCACAGGTACCACAAAATAAATTTGGAGATTTTTTGAGAAATTTTGGTATTTTTAGTGATTCTTGCACTAAACTGGAAATTCAGTCTTCACAGATGTGTAGCGCCAAGTTGTTACACTTGTTACTAGGGCATCCAAATGATGAATGGATTACATTGGATGCATTTTGATGTGTACATCACATATCAGGAACCCTTGTTGCATGAAAAGCTCTAGTTTGGAAGAAAAATCCAAAAAACCACTAGTTTTCTATGCTTCTGCCAGTATTTTTGACAATCTGTTATGCATCTAGTGTAACCTTGGGAGAATCAATGTTTGGAGGCCTTCCCATGGGTAATTTTTCAAAATTAAAGATGTTCTGGAAACTAGACACACAGGGCTAGTTTAATTATCTTTTAGATTTGGATTTGCAGTCCTAAAAGTCCCTAAAATAAGCTTCAAAAAAGTGTTACGCATTTGTACAAGTTTGTTACGCATCTGTCAAAAAGTATTACACCTCTACACAAGATTCCTTGGGACACTTGTCAAGCCCAGTAAAAAGTTAGAATTTCAAGGTTTTGTTTTCCTTTGAGCTAGAATTGAATTAATTGAGTTGGTTGTTGCCTCTTATCATGATAAAACATGTAATCTAATATAGGGGACACACACTCCTAGTCTATAGTTGAATTTGAGGGAATGGTTTCTAACCTCCCTAAATACTTGGAAGTGACTCATCTCATGTATTTATGATGCATTTTGGATGGGATTTCGACCCTATGAGGTTTCATGGTGCATATTTTCTATAAGTAGACCCATTTTAGTCTTTTCTTGGGTTGGATAGTTGTCTGTTGCAGTGGATCTATTGTACAAGCCTTTTGGAATGAAATCAAAGACAGTGTTGCAGAAATTGTGTTGTCAGAATCCTGTGGTATGCCTTGGAGAAATTTTTTTCTTTCTCTGTATGTTTATACTATCATGTTGAATGATATAATTTCCTCTTTCATATACATGCTTCTATTTGTTTATCTTATTGGTTTATAAGCAGAAAACATGTCTTTTCATGCTCTTTTTTAACAATATTTACATTATATGTTATGTTCTACTAAATTAATGAATTCACCTCAGTGCTCATTCAGATTTCCATCATTTCATCCTATACACAATGAAAAACTAAACATGCTTTCAAACTACCTACCTGGCCTCATCCATATTCTCTATAAATTTATCTTGAATTCTAACCTCAAACCTTAGACCTAGTATCCTTACTGTCATTCCTATCCAACCCAAAAACACCAAAAAAAAACCATATTTATCTAGCTTATATACCTAGCCTAAGATCGTTAGATATTTAGTCATTTCATTGACTACAAAGTGACATTTTGATAGCCCTCTCTTGTCTTGGTATGGCTAGCTACCTGGCCTAAAGGTTGGTCTATGGTTACCTTCCTTCAATCCCACTCTCATCCTTGGGAATTTGGGGGGAGTGATAAAAAAATATCTAATAATTTTTTTCAACAATGATTTTAGTTTGTCATAATTATCATTTTTCAATATTAACTTTCTAGCTAAAGCCAACATTAGTTACTAATTTCAACCTCTTTACCAAGACTAGTTATCATGGCATCTACAATCTCAAAAAGTCAGTTAGAAGCCATATATATATATCACACATCAAAATTTTCCATCTTCATAAATTATGGTTATCACATTCATAAATGCATTATAGATATGCATGTAATCTGCAATCAACACATAACTATTTAGTCATAATGATACACCCAACACCATCTTTCATAAGAAATCAATTACGATATAATCAATAATCATAGTGTTGATGGTGAAGGTGTTGGCCTTTGGATTCCCTTGTGTTTTTGAGGGTGGAGGTATCAACCATTGGATTCTGTGGTGCTGCTGAGAGTGGAGGTCTCAACCTCTGGATTCCATTTTGTTTTTTAAGGTGGAGATTTCAAACTCTATATTCCCTTGTGTTGCTAAGGGTGGAGGTGACAACCTCTAGATTCCCTTGTGTTTTTTAGGGTGGATGTATCAACCTCTAGATTCCCTTGTGTTGCTAAGGGTGGAGGTGTCGACCACTAAATTCCCTTGTGTTGTGAGGGTGGAGTTGTCAACTTATGGATTCCCTTGTGTTTTTGAGAGTGGAGGTGCCTACCTCTATATTCCATTGTTTTACTTAGGATGGAGGTGAAAACCTCTAGATTCCCTTGTGTTGTTGAGGGTGCAGGTGTCAAACTTTGGATTCCCTTGTGTAACTGAGGGTGGAGATTTCAACCTCTTGATTCCCTTATTTGGCTGGTGGGTGGAGACTGGGAGGTCTCTAGATTCCCTTTTTCATCCTGTGAAAATAGTATCTAGTGGGTGGAGATGTTGGGGCCTCTGTAGTCCCTATGTCAGCCAGTAGCATTGGTTAAATCCTTTGAAAAATCATCCTCAAACTCTGGAATATGTCTCAAAGGTGATTGGTTATGAGAAATACTATAATTCAAGCTAATATAAGCTTGGGTGGAGATTCAAAGTGCCAATCTAAGATGCCATTCCTTTAAGTTAATAAGATAATTTGATTACTAATCTAATTTATTGCATTGAAATAAAAAATTAATGTGGTTTTTCTGTGATGCATTCATGCATTAATATTATTAATGTAGGAATAATTTATTCCTATTTTTTGATGACGAGATTCTTAGATACATGTGTAATTCTCACGGTTATGAATGGCATGGAGACCTTGTGTGTTAAACTAATACATTAATGATATGTATAGTAGATTGCATGACCCCTTGCGACAAAAAAATGTGGTTGAATATGTTGTTACAACATGTGAATTCCACCGCTTGGTTTTATGGTAATCTATTCAATGATGAAGAAATCTAGTGTGCTTTTAGCTTGAGTCAACTTTAGGGTACTTTAATTTCTACAGTCGGTTTAGGCTTGAGTCAAGTAGATGAGTTGTGACTTTTGTATGGTGAGAAGGTTTTGAATTTCACAATGAGGGCTTAGTAACTGATGTGGGGCCTTAGCAGAAGGACCCAAATTGTTGGATACCTAATTCATCTGAGGGTCACCGATATATGGGGTGGTGGCTTGATCGTCATTAACATGTATAAGTATGCATGTGTAAAGAAAAGGTCCCCAAAGAGAATGGAAAAAATCCTTATTTTTGTTCTAGACGAGGAAATAAATTGGATATAAACACTAAGTTTCATCATCCCTTTTTAGGATCTTTTCTAGTCGAGGTAAGTTGACTACTTGGGATTCAATCGGTTTGTCTGACCAATGTGAGTTGACTAGTCTAGTGGGGTCCACTAGTTGGGTTCCTCTTCCATGGACAAGGTGTGTTGGAAGGATGCTTCACATAGGTAGGATGCACATATTTGGGCCTATGAAAAAACCCATTAATATGTTGGGTAAAATCTCTAAGTCAAGGAACACTTGTAAAACAGGTCAAGAATTGCTTATGGGACCCACCAGGTTGTGGGTTTGCAATATTTGTCCAAGCTAGGCAGATCAGGCTCAGAAGCGACTTAGACCCATTGACTATTCAGGGAGGATCTACTAGTCCTGTTCGATTCAATCGGACCTAGGAGAAAGTTGGGTTTCATCTTAGTCGGGCTCATTAGCAGTCATTCAGGTCAAGGTCAGAGCTTTTGCTAGGGTTATGCATGATAAATAGGTTGACTAACAACCATCTACAAGCATTATTTTTTTCATGGATTTAACCATGGTGGATGGTGGTAGAGAAGCCATGTAGGCACCATGTAAGAAGCTACATGGGTGACACATAGAGGCCACCACTAATGTGGCAAGCTTAAGTGGCCTAACATTGAATGGCCACATCTGTCGACCCATAAATTAGGTAGGGTAAAAATTTATATCATTGGGAAGGTATTTACAAGACCGATACAATGTTAATGTTTGGCTATAGTCAAAGAAGTTGAAAGAGTGAGGAATTTTTATGACCCCACTCACATGATAGAACTATGGAGTTCGGGTTAGGTGAAAGTAACACCTTCCACTAAGCTGGTGTACGTTAGGTGACGAAATGGAGTGTTACACGACGGGGTTGGAAAATGAAGCCACTTCTACTCATTGAAGTCCTATTAAACTAGGCTCCAAATACAATAGAATATGCACCTCTCATGTTAGAATCCCAATTTATAATCGCCATAATTAATTGTAATTAACTTTTTTTTTTGTAAGCTTGGAGCCTTATATTACACAATGAAATATGAATAATAAATGCTATGGGATGAAACCTCAACTAGCCCTAGTATTCATATTTGTAAGCTAGACAATAAGAAATATTTGATGTTTAATCCTGAGTTTTAAAAAATAGACATAAAGAGTTGGATATGTTAGTCATCAATAATTTTGATCTTATCCAAAGATGACTAAGTTGAAAATATCAAATTTCTAGAAACAATATTTGCAGAAACATTGTGAGTTCTAGAATATCAGGGCCTTCATTATCCTAATTCTATCAATTCACTGAATATCTTCACTTAAATCCTCTAAGTTATCTTTCCATCCCAAAACGAAATTGTTTTCAGGGTATATTTCCCATTTTTTCACCTCCATCATATCTGCCCATTTTCACTTATCCAAACAGTAATTTTCCCCCTGCAAAAAAGGTTTTCTTCCTTTCTCATTTATCCTCCATTATCTCTAAAAACCCTTTAAACCATGATAGGCACCCTTATGTGGTTTAAATCACCCTTTTTCACCTTACCGAAAACTTCTTAAAAAGCCAAAAACCCTCTTTTAGGCCTATTATCCGCCCATTCTTGACACAAAGCCTTAAGCGCCTTTTGCTTGAAAATCCTCCACCCCTTCCGCATATAACCAAGGGCCATGACCACTCTCTATTCCTCAAGCCCTTATCAACCCAGCCCTCGGTCTCCTCCACTCCCACATGACCTTACTTCTCCTCCTCTCTTTTTCCCCTCCGCCCCTATTTATTTTCATACCCCCAAACGTTATTAAACTCCCAAAACCTTTAAAAAATTCAAAGGTGGGCCCTTTTTCTCCCTCACCCCGCCTTACCTTTTCTCGGGCCATCTCAACCGTAGATCTAAGCCCTGGGCCCCGATCCAACGACAGTCGCATCCTGTCACTCATCCTGTCTCCCAACTCAATCCCGCTACCAAAAAATTGTCACATCATCCTCCAGTCCCATCATTCCTCGCAATCGTGCACCTTCCCCCAACGCAATCATCATCCACTGTAGATCTGGATCCCCCAAATCCAACGGCCCATATGCAATGTCGCGTTCATTTCGCTGTCGCAGCTTAATAAGCCTTTTTCACGTGAAAAAAGTAGTTTTTCTGGGGATGCGTGGCGATATCTAAGTGGAATCGCATTCGTTGGCTCCCAAACGGCTTACCAACAATCGATCGCATGATAAACCATTGGTGGTTTTCCAAAACCACCTTTCTCCTTTTCATGCCCCAATTCAAAATCTTGCCACGATTTTTTCCTGGTTCCGCTTATGGAACCCTTCCATCCATGGATTTTCCTCTTCTATAATCACCCGAGCTCTTCACATAGCCTCTGAAAGCAGTTTTAACCACAGCCCGCAGGTTTTCGATTAAAATATTTTGTTTATTTTTGCAGGTTTAATGGCATCCGAAACATACATGCCATCCCACAGCCAAATTGAGTGACTAAGGTTTATGGATGACGATCCATGAGGAAAAATAGATGAAGAATGGGTTTAAGGGTTTGATTCAAAGGTTTAATCAGTGTTTCATGACCATTGATTGAATCATAAAACCCTCTAGTGCACCATAAGGAAACCCCTGTACACAATAAAACAACAACAAAAGATCAGTGAAGAAGAAAGGAGAAGACAGAAGATTAAGGGCTTGATTGCAAATTAAAAGAAAGAACACATTTAAAGATAAGCAAATAAAGGTTCAAATCAATCAAATAAAGAGTTAAAGATAGTATGATGAATTATGAAGGCTTAAAGCATAATTAGGCCAAAAACACAGTTTAAAGGGATAAATTAAGGAAAGATAGGCTAAAAAGCCTCGAATGCATCAAAGGGAAGCAGTTATTTACTCAAAAATATCTAACCGACACATGTGGCCTACTTTCTATCCATAAAGCCAATCACCAGTTATTACCCAGCTAGAAATATTTTAAAAACTATCAAGACAGTTATTGTAAAGATAGGGTAGAGCCTTAAAAGTCAATCTTTTCCACCTATATTTATCTCATAAATTAAGACAAAGTTATTTAACAGAGAAGTAGCTGCAGATATTCTTACCTTATTCCCTGTGTGGTTTTCAAGGCTAGGAATGCTTTTACTCTGTAATTAATAACATTTTGAACCCTAGAATAATTTCACCTCCTCATTTGCAGCATAAATACTGCATTGGAACTCATTGTAAACGTTGTATTTTGATGACCGATGCTGGAATAATACATAGTCTTTTTAAGCTCTTGAAGAGAAATTGATGTCTTGGAGCTCATGCATGATCTGATTTGCTTGTTGATGGAGAAGGATCGTTTGCAGGATCCATATGCTTGGTTGATGGTGAAGTTTTCTTTTGTTTATGTTTTCTAGTTTTCCATTATGTTTTCCATCTTGCTATGTTGCAGTAGGACAAAGAATTTAGATTAAGAAATGTTTTCTAATGGGACCTTAAATCTGTTTGTCCTTCAATGCCTTAATGTTTTCTTCTACTAAGATACATTATCAGTTAGCATCATTTTTTCCAAGTTCTTAGCTCATCCATTTCTTGAATAAAATAGATCAGTTAGCATCAATTATGATTTATGGTTAGCCCTGCATATTTTTTCCACTGAAATATTATGTTCTTGGAATCATCTCTTTAAAGCAGCTTTGTCTAGGTTTGTCAAAGAAGTCTGTTTAAAATCATGCTCTTTGCCTTTACTTAGCTAAATTTTTTTTAAGGAAACCTTATAGCTGTAACTTTGGATGTTAGAGTTTTCTCTCCTTCTATGGTTATAGTTACTTGTGTATCTTAAATGTTTTTCTTCTCTAGATGATAAAAGCTCTGAAATTTGGATAAGTTTCTTACCTTTCTAAGTTTTTATCTAAATGTTTTTCTTGGTTAATTATCTGTTTTCAGTCTGAAATAAAATGGATTAGGTTCTACTTATGCCTTTGATTCTCTTGTTGTTCTTATCAATTTTCTAACTCCCTCAGTTTACAAGTATATAAAGGATTCGGTTTCAGCCCTTTATTAGTTTGTTGTTCTCAATCTTTATGTCCATTTCATAAATCCTTCATAACCTTAAAAGATCCACCAACCAGGTAAACTTCCCCTGCAAATTCTCTTAAACGACGAACTTATCTGGACCTTGTTAGACTCCATTACCCAATGAATTAACAATCTTCCATGTTTCCTATCTAAAATCTATCAAAGTATCATACCCAACCAAAAAAACAATCAAAATACCTTGCACTTAACATCTAGCCTAAAATCAACCCTAATCAGTAAACAAGATATATATTTGCACACATTGAGAGATCCCTCTCCGAATCCAGGAAGGCTAGGTCCTTGGATTCCAAAGCTTGGTTTGATGTTACCCTTGTCAATTTGTATCTCAATCAATCTAGAAAATTACGGGGAGCTAACATAATGGAGATCACGGTGGGACATCTGAGTACATAGTTGCCTGAATACCTCTTAAGACTCTTTAGACCCTTAGTTTTACATAGAAAATCCAGTGAATCTGCCACCTTATCACCACCATAACATAATGGTGATCACGGTGGGACCTTTGAGTTCATAGTTGCCTAGCAAGCCCTTATAGACTCATTGGTCCTTTAGTTACCTCAGAAAATCATCTGATAAGCCATAGAGTAGACTCTGTTTGTTTCATCACCTTAGCTAAGTGTTGAATAAAGTATAGGACACTCTCACAACCATAGAACCACAAAAAACTCAGAAAAACCCAAAATATTTTATATTTGTTTTAAAATAAATCATTGGTGGTGGACCATAAAACATTTTACCTTCAAAAAAGCTAAAAATCTCCACCTGGCGACTCCACAACCTTCAATAGACCTAAAGACTCCACTGGTAGAAGATTCTAAACTGGTTGAAAAGATTTAGTGACCATTTCTGATTTACAAACATGGATCCAAGGATACAAAGGAGATATGCTCCAATGAACAGAGATCATATCCCTGGATTCCCACAAAAAATGCCTCAAATAGATTGGATGAAAAACCTGCCAATTTTTCAAGATGAAAAGTTTGATGACCCCGTGTTACATCTCATCATGTTTCATATACAGATATGGAGGTTAAAAGTTGAATGGCATGAGGACTGTCTTATGAAATGTTCATGGCAACATTAGAAGGTAAGGCAAGAAATTGGTATGAATGGCTAGAACCTGGCATCTTGTTTTCTTTAAAGGATTTCCACAAGGTATTTTACAAACACTATATAGGGTATTGTCCATCTCTATCCTTAGATGAAAATTGTTGTGATCGATCTGAAGATCTTATACAACACCTTGTTAGCATTGATGAAGATTTGGGAAATTAGCATCATAAAGTTCTGTTAGAGGAGATTCATACATTTCTTACCCAAAGTAACCATCAAGATGACCAAGAAGAGTTGATCAAAGATGGAATCCATCAAAAAATAAGAGAGGATCCATGAGCTCTTTGAAAAGGTTGAAAAAAATAACAATCCATCTGCCCCTTTTTGTAAAATACAAGAGGTCATTCAGCCACAAGATCAACCTCCACAAACAAAAGGAAGAAATTGTTGCCCAATCCAAAGAAATTATAAAATGCCTCCTCCATTAACTGAAAATGAAATAGATCAGATGTTATCCACTACTGCCTTACCTAGTAAAGAAAATACTCATAAATAAACAAAGGAACATATTGTTGTTCAAATTGTAATACCTCCTCAAGAAAAAATTCAACCCTATGAGCAGTCACAAAAGGAATAAAAACATCATGATTCTATCCAAAGAAAGAGAAAGACACCTCCCCTTTTAACTGAAGAAGAAAATAATCAAATCCTAAGCATGCAACCAACTTCCAAATTTTTATGTAAAGAGGATATATCTATATGCTCTACTGCTGACCTATCTGCTTATGCCTTTTCTCATACAGAAGCTAAAGAACATATTGATGATGCTAGACTACCTTCTCAAGAAAACCTGGTTCTAGAGAATGCTCCTACTCATCAGGATTATGGCTCTCAAATAGAAATCAACTCACTCAATCAAGGCATACCAATATTGCTTGAAAGCAGCATAACATTTCATTTTGAAGCTGTCAAATCAAATAGTCATAAATAAGGAGAAGAGATTCTTTCTCAAAAGGATCCCAAGGTTATTCAAGAGAAGAAGGGAGTAATCCTAAATTAGGTCTATTTCTCAAATCCTCTAGGCCAGTTATTATTTGAGGACCCCTTTGTTGTTTCCTTAGAGACTTTTAAGAAGGGAATAAAACATGCCAGGGACAGTTTGTGCCAAAGCTTAAAGGAAATTTGGAGTGCTATTGTTCGTAAGAAGACAAAGTGGGAGTGGCCTACCAGCATACCTAAGAGGTGGAATAAAAGCAATTATCTACTCACTTACTTGATTGGCTATGCTAGAAAAAAAGAGTTCACCTGATAAAAGTACATCATATGTAAATTTAGATTAGGATAGGTAGGCACAAATAAGCTCAGCCTTTGGGCATCTTTTAGTCTTAGAATGTTTTGAAAAAATGAAAATACAAAAACAATAAAAGAAAAGAAAAAGAAAAGAGGGAAGATTCAAAAGAGGTACAGCCCCATACCCAAAAAAAGATAATTTTCTAAAAGTGTGCAAGTCTAAATGTCACTACTGTTTCAAAATGATATCTTTTTCAGTCATCTAGCCTAATCATGGCTGAACATACTTTAAATTTATGTTGATAAGTTAGTAGAAACATTGATTGATGAAATTATTTTCAGACTGAACTTATTCGGAGAAAGATAGATTAGGAGATTGAAAGATACTGGTTCCACATGCTCAAAACAGAACCAAAGAGATGGATAAGGATGCCTTACAAAGGATAAATCATGGTTGTATCCTTCTATTTTACTTTTTAAGCAAAATAATGTTTATGTGTAGCTTGTTTAAAATGCCACAACCATAAAAAATCAAACTGTCTAATCCTGATTTGACTGTGTTTAAATTTCCTGTCTTATAAATAGAGAATAAAATCTGTCAAACAGCCTAATCTTGACAGATAGATAGTTAGGTAGAAAAATAAAGAGTTCAACAGTTTAATCTGGACTCTTGGAAGAAATAAGGATAGAATTATATAGTTTATTTTTGTTTTCAAAATAAAATGTCAAAGAGTTTGCTAGTTCAAATGCAGTCAAAGAAGATAAAATGCTAGGACAAGTAGGGTTGGGTAGGAAGAGGTGTTGTTTGAAGAAATTACATGTTGCATATTGATAAAAGTTGTCTTTTCAGAGAAATATTAGCAAGAAAAAGGAGGAATTTGCCCAATGGATAAGGCACTAGTCTGCTGAAACTCAAAGATTTATTTTCTGAGGTTCTGGACACCTTGAAAGGAAAGCTTCCCTCCCCAAGTGGAGCCACTGTTATTCATCAATAATTTTGATCTTATCCAAAGATGACTAAGTTGAAAATATCATATTTCTAGAAACAATATTTGCAGAAACATTGTGAGTTCTAGAAAACTCACGGCCTTCATTATCCTAAGTCTATCAATTCACCGAATATCTTCACTTAAATCCTCCAAGTTATCTGCCATCTAAAAAATAAATTGTTTTCAGGCTATATTTCCCATTTTTTCACCTCCATCATATCTGCCCATTTTCACTCATTTTCACTTATCCAAACAGTCATTTTCCCCCTGCAAAAAAGGTTTTCTTCCTTTCTCATTTATCCTCCATTCTCTCTTAAAACCCTTTAAACCATGATAGACACCCTTATGTGGTTTAAATCACCCTTTTTCACCTTACCAAAAACTTCTTAAAAAGCCAAAAACCCTCTTTTAGGCCTATTATCTGCCCATTTTTGACATAAGGCCTTAAGCGCCTTTTGCTTGAAAATCCTTCGCCCCTTCCACATATAACCAAGGGCCATGACCACTCCCTATTCCTCAATCCCTTATCATCCCAGCCCCCAGTCTCCTCCACTCCCACATGACCTTACTTCTCCGCCTCTCTTTTTCCCCTCCGCCCCTATTTATTTTCATACCCCCAAACCTTATTAAACTCCCAAAACCTTTAAAAAATTCAAAGGCAGGCCCTTTTTCTCCCTCACCCCGCCTTACGTTTTCTCAGGCCATATCAACCATAGATCTAAGCCCTGGGCCCTGATCCAACGACGGTCGCATCCCGTCACTCATCCCGTCTCCCAAATTGATCCCGCTACTGACATATTGTCACATCATCCTCTGGTCCCACCATTCCTCACAATCGCGCACCTTCCCCCAACGCGTTCATCGTCCACCATAGATCTGAATCCCCCAAATCCAACAGCCCATATGCAATGTCACGTTCATTTCCCTGCCGCAGTTTAACAAGCCTTTTTCACATGAAAAAAATGGTTTTTCTCGAGATGTGTGGCATTCTCTGAGTGGAATCGCATTCTTTGGCTCCCAAACCGCTTACCGCCAATCGATCACACGATAAACCATTGGTGGTTTTGCAAAACCACCTTTATCCTTTTCACGCCCAAATTCAAAATCTTGCCATGGTTTTTTCCTGGTTCCACTTATGGAACCCTTCCATCCATGCATTTTCCTCTTCTATAATGGACCGAGCCCTTCACATAGCCTCTGAAAGCAGTTTTAACCATAGCCCACAGGTTTTCGATTAAAATGTTTTGTTTATTTTTGCAGGTTTAATGGCGTCCTAAGCATACATGCCATCCCAAAGTCAAATTGAGTGACTAAGGTTTATGGATGATGATCCATGATGCCAAATAGATGAATAATGGGTTTAATGGTTTGATTCAAAGGTTTAATCAGTGTTTCATGACCACTGGTTGAATCATAAAACCCTCCAGCGCACCATAAGGAAACCACTGTACACAATAAAACAAGAACAAAAGATTAGTGAAGAAGAAAGGAGAAGACAGAAGATTAAGGGCTTGATTGCAGATTAAAAGAAAAAACACAGTTAAAGATAAGCAAATAAAAGTTCAAATCAATCAGATAAAGAATTAAAGACAGTATGATGAATTATGAAGGCTTAAAGCAGAATTGGGCCAAAAACATAGTTTAAAGGGATAAATTAAGGAAAGATAGGCTAAAAAGCCTCGAATGCATCAAAGGGAAGCAGTTATTTACTCAGAAACATCTAACTGACACATGTGGCCTACTTTCTATCCATCAAGCCAATCAGCAGTTATTACCCAGCTAGAAGTCCTGGTTACTGGGTGCAAGCCCCGGAAGTGATGATTGACGCTATGTGATTCATTTCACTAGTTTCAATCCCACTTCTTCACCCCTGTGAGCATCACCTGATGCAATGAGTGCTAAGTGGACTATTCAAAAATCATGAGAAATTAGTCACTTACGACTACCTCTCATGGAAATGGTCATAGATGAATGACTAAATTAACGCAGTTGAATCCCAAAAATGATATCTAATATATTTAAAATTGTTAGGACAGTTATTGAAAAGATAAGGATAAGCCTTAAAAGTCAATATTTTCTCCTAACTTTCTATCAGAAGTTAAGACAGAGTTATTGAAGCAGAGAAGTAGTTGAACATCTTCCTACCTTATGCCTTGCATGGTTTTCAAGGCTAGGAACATATTTACTCTGCAATTAATAACATTTTGAACCCTAGAAGAGTTTCACCTCCTCATTTGCAGCATAAATACTACATTGGAACTCATTGTAAATGTTGGATTTTGATGACTGATGCTAGAATAGTACATAGTCCTTTGAAGCTCTTGAGGAGAAATTGATGTCTTGGAACTCATGCATGATCTGGTTTGCTTGTTGATGGAGAAGGATTGTTTGTAGGATCCATAGGCTTGGTTGATGGTGAAGTTGTCTTTTGTTTGTGCTTTCTAGTTTTCCATTATGTTTTCCATATTGCTATGTTGCAATAGGACAAAGAATTTAGATTAAGAAATGTTTTCTAATGGCACCTTAAATTTGTTTGTCCTTCACTGCCTTAATGTTTTCTTCTGCTAAGATACATTAGAGAAATCATTTCTTGCTCTCTAACAAGTTCTTAGCTCGTCCATTTCTTGAATAAATTAGATTAGTTAGAATCAATTATGATTTATGGTTATCCCTGCATATTGTTGCCACTGAAATATTCCATTCTTGGAATCATCTCTTTAAAGCATCTTTTTCTAGGTTTGTCAAAGAAGTTTGTTTAAAATCATGCTCTTTACCTTTACTTAGCTAAAATTGTTTTAAGGAAACCTTATAGATGTAACTTTGGATATTGGAGTTTTCTCTCCTTCTATGGTTATAGTTACTTGTGTATCTTAAATGTTTTTCTGCTCTAGATGATAAAAGCTCTGAAAGTTGGATAAGTTTCTTACCTTTCTAAGTTTTTATCTGAATGTTTGTCTTGGTTAATTATCCGTTTTCAGTCTGAAATCAAATGGATTAGGTTTTGCTTATGCCTTTGATTCTCTTGCTGTTCTTATCAATTTTCTAACTCCTTCAGTTTACAAGTATATAAAGGATTCGGTTTCAGCCCTTTATTAGTTTGTTGTTCTCAATCTTTATGTCCATTTCATAAATCCTTCATTACCTTAAAACATCCACCAACCAGGTAAACTTGCCCTGCAAATGCTTTTAAACACCATTAACGAACTTATCTAGACCTTGTTAGACTCCATTGTCCAATGACTTAACAATCTTCCATGTTTCCTATCTAAAATCTATCAAAGTATCATACCCAACCAAAAAACAATCAAAATACCTTGCACTTAACATCTAGCCTAAAATCAACCCTAATCAGTAAACAAGACATATCTTTGCACACATTGAGAGATCCCTCTCCAAATCCAAGAAGGCTAGGTCCTTGGATTCCAAAGCTTGGTTTGATGTTACCCTTGTCAATTTGTATCTCAATCAATCTAGCAAATTACGGGGAGCTAACATGATATTTCCAAGGTTTACATTATAAAAAACTATAAAAATTGGCTTTGGAATCCATGTAAATAAGGTATGCTAAGAAAAATAAACACGTATAATAAATATTATATAAATTGATAACATCATTGCGAGTGTCATCATGTCGCATAAACATCATGAAACAAGATGGTTGGATCAGGGTGCATACGATGGCCAAGAGGTGGATGCTCTCCATCATGAAGATGGGTTGCTTCCATTCTCTACATGCATTGATAAAGCATATGCAACTACACCATACAAAGGAGGAGCTCATTTATGTTTTAGTTGTGATCAAATATAACTTTACCCATCAAGTATTTAACATGTCAATGCATATCAATAGTGTGTATATATTTTTTATAGCATGCTCTTGGAGTGCCCAAGTTTCAAACCCAATTTTCCACTTCTACCATGACCTCCGAGACAGATATGTCATTTCTCCATCGACATGTTCCTTCTCAATATTATAAATCTCATGTTGAACAACCAATGGAGTGTGTTCATGGTGTCTGTCAATTGAAGTGCATGCATGGGCTCAAGATTTGGTGTTATTGTGGGTGAAATGGCCCCTAACACCCATTCTGGATTGATCCCTTTATCTAGTCATAATGGTAGCTTATAGGATAACATAATGGCCAAAGAGAAAAGAGAAATTAACAATAGGTGAATGGGAGGTGAAGCAAGGATATCCACTCATAAATAAATACCTAAGATCATTAAGAGAGAGGAGAAAGAAAAACATGAAAAATCCTAGAATTTAGGGACACACTTTCAAGGAAAATTCAAGATGAAAGGTGGGAAAACAACCTAGTAGAGTAAAAACTCAAAGAGATAAAGGCCGAATCAACTATGATATTTTCAGTGAAAATTCACTTAATAGAAATGTTGGAGCGGGGTCCCCTGAGGCACAACTTCCGATATATTTTTTTATAATTTTGTATGTGCGCGCTGTGCAAATGGAGTCAAGGGGATTTGGGGTGGGTCAAAGTCCCCAATTTTTATGTAAATGGGCTTAAGGGTAAACTGTGGGCCTCAAACCATGTTTTGAGACTATAGTAGGTGCAGGTTAGGCGTATATAAATAGATAGATTGTGTCTAACCTAAGTAGTTCTAAGTAAGTTCATGATATTGATGTTCTGATAAAGTTTATGCATCTGTGTAAGGGTTGTTTGGGTTGGGTTGAAAGGTTCCTGTTGGCTGTGTGCACAGGGACCTAGTCCTGGCTATGTGTGGACTCCGCTGGTTGTGTGCTCGGAAGGGTTTTGTAAGGAATG
The DNA here is from genome assembly GCA_034641835.2 of Pinus albicaulis. NCBI lineage: Eukaryota > Viridiplantae > Streptophyta > Pinopsida > Pinales > Pinaceae > Pinus > Pinus albicaulis. The sequence goes on along the minus strand of CM076582.1, from coordinate 472,068,215 downwards.
TTGATGTTTTGATTGATAGATCTGAAACTAATAGAAAGGACATTTTTTGCAAGTTCACTGTGTTATGCATTTGAATTGTTTGCTAATTATATTCCATTAAGATCGCATTATTTTTCTTACTTATTGATTATTGTGCAAAGGTTATATGATATAACTGTGAATTATTGTTGATGATTAATAGATATATTTAAGTATTCGCATTGGTTAAGATCTGGGTCGGGTTCTGTTATGTTTATCTGCGCTAAGGTGGAAAGTAAGCTTGTGTTATTCTGTTAATGACTATGAAGTCCCTATGATTTTGCTATATATTGTTGCACACATCTATTTGCAAGTGATATAGGTTCACATTCGTGTTCTGTTGAAGACCACTTCATTATTTTCTCCCTCGGGGTGCAAAAACCTGGTTCCAACACCCCCCCATACTGCTTCGGGTGAGACTTTGGTCTGCGCAAGCAGATCACTGTTGAAAGGGCCAGTAGTTGGAGGGTTTTTTGGTTTATCCATAAAATTTGAACCTGGGTTAGGACCCCTCAAGCCAAAAAATGGTTCTGTTTCCAAGAATGGGATCATTTTGAGGAAGATTTGATGTTGTGGCATCTGTCATGAAACAAATTACAATATTGGTTGGATAGAAAGATCCTTGATTTTGCGCTTGAAGAGAATATAAGTACTAATTTTTTCTGAAGAATAATGGGTGCAGAAATATATTTATACATAAGTGCATGAAATTTTCTTGTTTTCCTTTGCGCACGAACTACAGGAGTGGTTATCGCGCTTAGCTGAGTTCCATCACTACATAATATACACCGTAGTCACTAAGTGGACTCCTGACTTGATCCAGTAAGTAGAGAAGTTTGATAATAAGATCACTTGCACAATAGATCATTGGATCGATCATCTCTTGGGAGGATTTGTGACTAAATTTTCCATTAACCAGTCTTTGTCTTATTCTAAAGCAGAAAGAAGTTTTTACAAAGGCCCTAGAGGTAATTTCCTACGCTCATTGAAATTATTGTTGAAAACATTATTATGTGAATGGGGGTGTTTGTGCGAACATACTACTTGAATGCATCAAAGAGGTTCAACTATGTGCAATGGAATAATTTACCACAAATATTCTGAAGAAAAAAAATATTTATAGCGCTCTAAAGCCTAAATCTGATAGTGAACCTAAACCAAAAACTGCTAATTCAAGTGGCTCTGAAGAAGAAATCTCATCACAACCGAAACCCTTGAGTCAGTTTCCCACTCCATCCACTACACGTATAAACTCACATTAGAAATCAACTACTCCACCACGCAGCCCATCTCCACCACCACCTCCAACCCCCAAAGTAGATATGGTTGCATCAATGAAGTTACCTAATTTAAGAGGCATTGGAAATGAGGACACTGATTACTTATGGTTTGTGACTGAGGTTGTATGACATGCTCAGCAAATTAAAAATATTGATATCATAAACGCACAGTTGGCTACTGCATTCCAATATCATGCATTAGATTGGTACAATAGGTATGCTCAAGAAAACCCTAATGCTACCTTCGAAGAAATTAAAGAAGCCCTAAAAGAACAGTTTAAGAAACCTAAGTCATATGCACAACTGGTGACAGAAATGAAGGATATTCATCATGAACCTAATGAATCTATATGGGAGGCTGATCAAAGGTTGAAGTGCACCATCAGAGATGGTGTATTTGTTATTGATGATACTCATCACAAGGAATGGTTCATTTCTATGTTGCTCCCACATCTACGCTAGCCATTAGGTCAGCAAAAGATTGCCGCACAAGCTGAGGCTGTGGAGGTTGCAATGCAACTGGAGGCTACCCCAACACCTATTGCATTGGGAACTCAACAAATTTAGAATCAAATAGAAGCCATGCATCTATAAATTCAAATTTTACGCAAATACAAAGGCGAGGAGGTATGCGTAGAGGTGTGGTGTATAAAATGCAAAGATTTTGGGCACCATAAAGACCAGTGTCCTATGTTCAACAATTATCTGAATTTTGGAGGTCCTAGTCCATTGAAGAATCTTGTATGGTGTATTATCTGTCAAATTGTTGGGCTACATGACACAAATTCTTACCTCAGGATAGGAAAATATCAACCTGACTTGAAGCATTTATTTTTCAAATTATGTTCGTCATTAGGGCATGATGAGAAGCATTGTCGTACTTTTGATATGATGTTGGATAAATCATAGATATATAGAGTGCAGGTTGAGCCTAGTCATTGGAACAATAAATTTGGATAACACAAATTTATTACCATTTTTTGGAGCATCTAGGATGCGTTTAATGAAGGGATTTTTATAGATTTCAGACCGTTTTGTCAGTAATGGAGCCTCATTAATGCACAAGGAGTCATTGAATATGTGCCACAAGTATAAATATGACCAATGGGGTTGCGATAGTTCCCATTTATTTCTAAGTAATTTTTGTGCTTTGAGCTCTTTGTTTTCCATTACATTTGTTGTGTCTATGTTTGGTTTGGATCTAGAGTTTGAGGATGCATTGTGCCGATCAGGGCTAGGTTATGCCATTCCTAAAAAGATGACAACCACGAGACAGGGTGATGACCCTGATGTGCCTGAAGTGTCTATTATGGAAACCCCTACGCCATCTAAGACTAAGAAGGGGCAGTCCTGTGGAACGCACAAATCTCCCCGAGAAAAGACTCCAAGACCGTGTCCTTCAGCAAGAGAGAAAATGAAAAGGCCCATGGCAGAAGTCCCAAAGACCATTAAAGAAGAAGATATGGAGGTAGTTTAAATAGCCCCATTCTCGTGACTTCCAAGCTACATGGTGCCATGAAAACCTTTTGTAAAGGAACCTAAGGACTTGGATAAGGTATGCCCGAGAATCCATGTCCCTCTAATCCCTGAGAATGTCCCAATGGAAGGGGACATGCTCGCAAATATTCCACAGCTCCGCTTTGATGATTGGGACATCATTGATGTCGAGAAGTTCCTCGAGCTCGTGCCAGAGCTATATTTGGATCAGGTTACCTATGAAGGAGGTGTTGTGTGCCTTGAGCCAAAAAGGGGGGTGTTAGGTCTGCACAAGGCATGCCTGCCCAATTTGCTGTAAATCCCTCATTTTGGGCGCAACCACATCAATGATATTTGTGTCAGACAATTGCTGGCTCTAGTCCATGATGACGCGATCTGGTTGGGAGAGTGAATCCCTATCGATATGGAACTAATTCATAGAATAACAGGTCTCCATTCTAAGTGGGTCGACCCTATAGTTGATTTTGGTGGTAAAGCGCAAGAGAAAGTTGTGGCAAATCAAATCAAGAAGAAATACAATGTCACAAGGAATACCCAGGGATTTGTAGTGGAAGAAATTAATGACCCTGCAGTGCATTTTGGTACTGTCATCTTGGCCTGCAAGATGATGTGTAACTGTAGGCCCAAGGAGGTGCCCGCATGTGATTGCGCTCGTAGGAAGCTGTGAAAAAGGCATAATTTACAACAGGTACAGTTACCTGTGCAAATAATTCTTAGAGAATGTGCGTGAGGCACAAGAGGAAGGCAAGCCCTTCTAATATGCTTGGTTCCTTTTATTGATTTCACTTATTGGATGGAGGACCCCGGAAGACACACAGTTCCTAGGCATTGAGCCTAAGATGTGCGAAGTTGCGCACTACACAACACTGTGGAACTCGTCAGACCTAGTGTGCATGAAGGAAAATAAAATATTCTAGGTTTTGTATGATGCTACATTTAACCAAGCGGTGCAATCAAAGTCGCGACTTTCACCTACATTGTATGATCAATACAAGATGAACACAGATTTCAAGGCTACATTCCATAATATTCATATATGTGTAAAGGGTGTTGTAGAGGGAGTATGGTATGAGCTTCCATACCTGGTGATAGAGGATGATTTAGTGTGAGTGATAGAAGAATGGTCGCTGGCCTGGTTGACCCCACCTACCCTGACGAAGTAGCGCACTCCAATAGGAAAATCAATGAAGAAAGCCCTTGAGAAACCTATAGAGATGGCTCCAGCGACCGTGACAAAGACAGTCACCAAAGGAAGAAACCCCTACCACAACTAGAGAGACTATCGAAACAACAACAGTGCCCTAGAAGAACGGATCTGCGCCTAGGGAGACACATGAGGCTGCAACATCCAAAGGAACCAAGTGCGGCTCTCAGGCCGTTAGCAGTTCATGTAAAAAGAAAAAAGGTTCCAAGAAGGCAGGGCAGGAGGTCCTAACGCTGACAGAGGAAAAATTAAATGAGATAGTCAACATTATCATGTCTGCGAGTAAGGATCATTAGATAGACATGGAATTTTAGTACAAGGCCGCACTGGAACTTGTACAAGTTGGATTCAGGAACTCAAAGTACAGGCGAGCCAAATTCAAGGGAGCGTGATTTAGGCGACTCAGACCAGCACGCCAGTCATGAGTGCACAACCACTTGATGTTGCTCTACCAACATTAAGGAATGCATGCTTTGTCCACATCCCCCTGCCAGCAATTCAGATGGACACCAACCAGTGTGTCCAGTTCATTGGTTCAGGTGATGTGCATATTAATTTCTATGTGTTACCTACAGGAAAATTACACCTTCTTCATTTAGTGATTGTAGAAGAGCTTCAGTACGAAGAGGCTACCGTGAATACAAAGACAAAGGATGCATAATAATAGGTCGTGCAATCACACCAACAACAGCAACAAGAAGGGGTAGCTTACCGAGAAGCAGAGGCCCAGTGCGTTGTGCTGGAGGCTAAAATCAACCAAGTCTACCAAGACATTCCAGCTGTCATGGCCAATGTTGCACCCACTGAAAAGTTATAATGATTGGCTGCTACGTTGAAATCAACGCGCACGGAGGTGAAAATAATCTGAACAGAGTATGAGCAGCAGAATGCGAACCTCCAGAAAAAATTTTAGTCGGAGACACCACCAGAGGTGCGCGCACAGAGAGTAGCAAAAGTAAAATAGGCAAGGGAGAGTATTGTTGTTACGGTTACCCAGTGTAACAGTTTATTGAACAAGGCCATGGATGTTTGGACCTCTATCCAAAATGATCCAATAGTGAAACAGATGCATGATGCACTCCACCAGAAAGAGCATCAATTTGAAGAAATGTGAATAGTGGTGACTACATTGGTCATTACACAGTGCCTTGCTCGTCTTCAAGAGTGTCGAACAATACAGACCAAAATTGAAGGATCACACCTAAAGGAACACATACTAAAGAAGCACATGCAACCATGGGAATAAGAAGCGCTGCAATTATCACAAAAACAAGACAACACTTTGAAAATCATTCAGCAGACTTAGCGTAGCATAGATATGGTCATTGAAGGGCCTACTATAGAAGAGATGTTTCAACAAGCGCAGAGTGCAGCAGCGCAAAGTCTCGAGTTAGTGCTCCCTCTCAAAAATTCTATCAAAATTCTTCAAGCCAAGACTAAGGATTCGGAACCTCATTGACTCGAGACGAGTCAAGTATTTGTGTTGGGGGCCTGTTGGAGTAGGGTCCCCTGAGGCATAACTTCCAATATATTTTTGTATAATTTTGTATGTGCACGTTGCGCAAATGGATTCAAGGGGCTTTGAGGTGGGTCAAAGTCCCCAATTTTGATGTAAATGGGCTTAATGGTAAATTGTGGGCTTCAAACCATGGTTTGAGACCATAGTATCTATGCACTACGCATATATAAATAGATATATCGTGTCTAATAAAAGTAGTTATAATTAAGTTCATGATATTGATATTCTGATAAAGTTTATGCGCCTGTAAAGGTTGTTTGGGTTGGGTTGAAAGGCTCTTGCTACCTGTGTGTGCGGAGACCTAGTCCTAGTTGTGTGCGGACTCCACTGGCTGTGTACACCGAAGGGTTTTGTAAGGGTTTTGTAAGGAACATTTTATGTATTGATTGACAGATCTGAAGCTAATAAAAAGGAAATTTTTTGGCAAGTTCACTATGTTATGCATCTGAATTGTTTGTTGCTTATATTCTGTTAAGATCGCATGATCTCTCTTACTTATTGATTATTGTGCAAAGGTTATCTTATATAACTATGAATCATTATTGATGATTAATAGATCTATTTAAGCATTCGCATTGGTTAAGATCTGGGTTGGGTTTTGTTTTGTTTATCTGGGCTAAGGTAGACAGAAAGCCTGTGTTATTATGTTAATGACTACAAATTGTCAGTGATTCTATTATATATTGTTGTTCACATCTATTTGCAAGTGATATACGTTCGCATTCTAGTTTTGTTGAGGACCACTTCATTAGTTTCTCCCTCAGGTGTAGAAACCTGTTTCCAACATCCCCTCGTACTGCTTCGAATAAGACTTTGGTCTGTACAAGAAGATCACTACCAAAAGGGCCAATAGTTGGAGGGTTTTCTTTGTGCATCAATTTCTGAAAAGGAAAAAATCTATGTCACACAAACAAGAGACTGATCTTTGCAATAAATCTCAATCAAATCCAGTAGACAAATAAAAATTGACTTAAGTTGTTGATCCCTACTAATTAACTATTGACCATCAAATACATCAGAAAAACTTATTCAATGTCAACTCATTCATAATTTATTCTTTAGTTCAGTAGAAGCAGTTATCATCTTTGATTTTTGGTGTGCATTGGTAGAATTCATATCTATTGAGATATACAATACGAGCTTACCAAACTAGACCATTAGATCATTTAAGTTTGATTAACTCTAACCTCCATGCACTGGTGCAATTACCTCTTCCAAAACAAAGCTTAACTCATGAAAATTGCACTCTCTAATGATCAATTATTATCCCCTTTTATAGCCTCTTTTCCTTGTGAATACCACAGGAAAATTCATGGGATTTGTTGATGGGATTGTTAACCATTTAATGTAGTCGTTGCATCGTCCTCGCACACAAATTCCATGGGAAAATCATTGGTTTTTATCATGGTTTTTAATTTTTGTTACCTACAGGCATCCTTGCTAAGACGATTACTAGCTCTTAGGAAGGATCCTCGCTAGGATAATATAGGGAATCCTAGCAATGATAGGTGATCCTCACACTATGCACTACTTCTTCCTATTGAGGATGGATTAACAGAGGAAAAACCTTATCCTCTCAACCCAGAACTCTGCCACGCTCTTCCTCATACTTTACAACACATGTACAAGAATTTGTATCCTTTGCAACACTTAAGAAAACCTTTGTAAGCATCATCATAATCATAAGAAATTATCTAACCAAGCCTCTACCTCTTCCTGCAACTCCACTTCTAGCAACCAAACAATTTAGGTTGACAAATGTAGGTTGACATCAAGGGCAACACATTAGGCGATAATGCCAACATGAGGATGATCATGATTTAAATAAAGTAGATTCTCAGGTCAAAGAACCTAACAATGATGAAGAAGAAGAAGCAGTAGTCGACATGGAGGGAGAATTGATTAGCGCATTATGTGATCTTAACAAAGAAAAGAAGCGAAATAAAATACTCAAAGAAGAAGTTTCCCTTCTAAGACTTCAAGTTCAAGAAGTTAAAAAGAAAGAGAAAAACTTGACAAGCCAATTAAATAATTTGTTCAGAAGTATGTAGCAGAAGTTGGTCAAAATAAAAAGGAACTTTATGCATCTCTAGCAAAAATAAACAGGGTCAAAAAGGAAAGCAAAAGGTGGAAGGAACAAATGCAACATTTTAACAGAGCAATATAAAAGGTCTCCCTTATGAAACTGTAAATAGAGGAGGCAAAATGAAGAATAAAAGTCTTGAAAATTGAATTTCACGAAGATATTTCTCAAAAGAAAAGAGAAATTGACGCTTCCCTAACTAAAATAGATAAGCTTGGGAAATGGAAGAAGGAGAAATTGTTGGATGATGAAAGGAATAATAATTCCGTTAATAAAGATCAAGAAACTACTCGATTAAAGATGAAGGTGAAAGAAGCAGATGAAGCCCCATGCAATGAAGGCACGCTCTCCAAGCCCCCACAAAGCAAGGTTGACAAGAATATTGATAACAAGATCCATCAAAGGCCAAATCAAGGTGAAGGACAAAAGATGAATTAAAGTGATGTTGCTCCAAGAAGGAATGTTGAACTAATCAAGGACGAGGATAAACAAAGGGTTGTACCTCCTCCAAGGAAGAATGTCTTCAAAATATCAGCAACATCAAGGAAAGTTGTTTCATCCAAGTACCCTAGTATATTTCTTGGTTATTTTTATTCATGTACTAAATTTGGGCACAAGGTTAGGGATTTTAAAGCTTATGATAGGGATGATTATCAAAGACATTATCAAAACCCTGGAAACAAGGTTGTTAGAATAAAAGGCAGATATTAAAATGGCTACGTCAGCAGAAAGTATATGTCATTTGTTCCATCATTCAGGTTCAACATTTAATGTTACAAATTCCATAATTATTGGCACATAGCTTGTGATTGTAGAAACAAAATTGAATCTTCTAGGAAGGAGAACTCCAATATCAGGTACAAGAAGATTTGGTGAAGAAATTAAAAGAAAAAAGATCAGGTGAATGAAGAATTCCAAGTAATTATGCTCTCAGATTTTGTAGATTCAAAAGGTCAGGATGAATCTATAATGGAATATGTCAAGGATCAGGATGATCCGGTTGAAGAGTCAGTTCACACATTATTCTGAAGAATCCATCTTAATTAATCCCTATCATTTCAATGTTAAAGAGGGGGAGTTTAAGTAACGATGGTTGAAGATATATCGTTCAGAAAATGAAAACAATTCATCAAAGCAGAAGTTAATACTATGGGCTTATTAATTAGTCTTGTGTTCAATGAAGAAACAGGTTTGGGAAATAGATTCATAAAAAAAATGTAAGAGGTCTCAACTATGGAAAATCGTGAAAGGCATAACATGTTAGGGGGAGAAAGGAATTCTATTGCAAGAAGATAGAGAAAGACATTTCTTCAGGGGGAGTAGCTCTTTTCCAATGATGTCAAAGGGGGAGAGAAATCAGGAAAGGAAGATCATAGGCATGGAGTTAGGGGGATCAATATTCGCAAGGGGAGTATGTGTATTTCCATCAATGACAAAGGGGGAGATTTTTTAATGGTGTTGTCATTGATTCCAACATTGGTCCTTGAATGCTCTTAATATACGTTGTACATTGCATTAGTTGGAAGCCCCAATGGAAAATAAGTGCCAAAATATAGCTAGCCCTACAGTATACCACATGTTTGATGAATATTTTGGCTAATAAAATCAGTGTAGTTGCAAGTAAGACTATCATAATATGATTTTTCTCTTCATGCCAGTTCTAATGATATGTGGCATGTGATGAGGCTCCTCGCGGTTTGAGAAATGTGCCTAATCAAATTTGGTGCCCCCATATTGTGGTCAAAATCCCCAATATTAGATGACGTGGAAGCTCAACAATTGGCCAAATAATTGTTTAATTCATTGAGTCAAGATGATTTTTCATTAAATAATTTGAACAAATATTTTCAAGGTCAATCTTGGCGCAAAGAAAATCTCACAAAGGGAACATAATTGAAGGATATGTCAGCCCTAGTGTTGTTGAGGCTTTTGGATCCAAAATTCAGATTTGAAAATTATTATTTGCTCCAAAATCCAAGGTCAACGTCCCTCCTAAAGGCCATCACATATAGTATAAGTATGGCACTTTATCCCTCCAAAATGAGCATCAAATCTGTGCACATAAAGAATATGTCTCTGCGGCCTAAAGGAGTCATGCCTAGCTTGAGAAGAGGCTTGTTCCAAAGCATTTGAGTCTGGGTTATATTTATTTGTCTTTTCATAAAGGGATTCACTGGGATTTTATGTTTTTTTGTGGGTAATTTGGCCCTCTTTAATAGGGAAATTCTGAGCCTAGTTGTGATAAATCCTTGAATATTGATCAAGAATTCAAGAGGCATACCTCTGCTTTGACTACGAACTTATGTGGTATTCGAGATTTAAATTAGGTCGAATTTATGAGTTTGTATTGTTGAGATTGCAACAAGATGATGAGCTTAGTGGAAAGAAGTCGCCTTCACTAAGTGGGCCCGCAGGCTATTTTTGGTGCAAAGTCTATTTTTAGACTATGTCTATTTTTAGACATATGGATCATGATTCTATGAGTTGCATGATGCTATTTGTGGATGGTTGGTCAAGTTGGAAAAATAGATGGACTTTTATTTTTAGACATATTGGGCGGAAACTATTTTTAGATTGCCAGTCTAAAAATAGATATGTCGAATATTATTAGGTCTTAATAATATTTGGACTATAAACATTATCTTATTCTCTTGGAGCACTTCAGTTAAGTGCACAGATGTGGCACAGGAGCTGAAAGAAGGAATTACGCTATTCCTAAGGGTTAAGTGGAGCTATTGCATGGATACTTCAGTTAGAACTCATGTACAGATTTTGGTGGAGTTGACTGAGGAATTTAATGGAGTTGTGTTCAGTTTAACTAATCTAAACATAGTTGAACTAGCTGTATTTAGTCTAACCGATTGATACACTAGTGAGAGTCGTGTGAATTAATTAGTTAATTAATTCACTAAATAACAACTCATTAATCAACTAAAGAATACATCAGTTAACTTCAGTGCATGGACAGTTTCAGTGGAGACCAGTGGAGAGATAGGTGAAAGAGCAAGCAGACTTACTGGCCAGACTATAGCCACATGATTTGCAACAACCAACGATTGGAGAAGCCAATGAGGATTGCGCAGTACAAGCCAGGTGGTTTGAAGTTATTTATGAGCCATTCTACAACATTCATTACGCAATAGAGGCAGGCTATCAGGTGGCAGATATTGGAGCATGTGTTTTGCTAGATCTAGCTTGATTAGTGTGTAGCAATTGGAGATTGTACTGAGAGATTGTGAGGAGATTTGTATGATGATTGTTACATGATCTCTATGAAATATAATATACATATAGTTTGGGTTTTCATCTTTAAGCTTTCCCATGAAATACTGTGTTCATATGTGTGATTGTTTATGGTTTTAATGTGCACATGTAATTGATTTTATTTCCGCATGTAATGATCAATGGTAGAAGAGATTTTGCATTGTGCATGAAGTTAAAATAGTGTGTGATCAGGAGAATATCGGTGAATAATATATCAGTTATTCAAATTTCTACATGTATTTCTAATGTTTGAATATCTTTGTTGGAAGTTCCTTGATTATTTTCTAGGCTACCCGCATCTCGATTCTCCTTATGGACTCTGGCATGGCTTCAAGGCTTAATTTTGTGCATGGACTTGTATCAGTCTATCCAAGGATTGTGACAGACACTAATACCATTTTTGGGTTACACTCATCACTTCAAGGCTGAAGTTTTTGCAAATTTTATGAATGGTTTCCTATTACTTGAAAAGTGAAGATTGTTCGACCTCCTAGTCTAAATTTTATGAGCTCACTGAAATGTATTCGATGGAAATTTTGGTCTAAGATCTTTGGCCTCCTTCTGAGGCATTTCATTAGCTTTACGTGGCATGGTTCTGAGGTTCTTTTGGCCTGCTAGGATGACTACTTCGAACCATCACTTAGATCAATGTAGTCATATTTTAAGGTAGCGTTATCACTATACTTTTTATGCAAATTTGTCTCATTTTCCAAGACCCCTTTCATGGGTTTAAGTTTGTTTATGTATGTTATGTATCTCATCGAGGCACAAAATTATCGGTCCTACGAAATTTCAACTAAGTTGCATTGAGGTTGTTTCGTTGGTCATATCAGTCTTAGACACTCAGTTTGGAAGTGATTAAGGGTTAATACAGTCTGACCCATGATAATATTTGTTGTGGCTATTATGAATCCCTAATCCTAATTATTTATGAGCTTTTCTCCAAGGCTTATCACATTCATCTAAGGTTGATTGTTATCCTTTGAGACCCACTCCAACGCTTAGTTCAAGCACCTTCGAGGAGAATCACATTGTTAAATTGTGTGTTTTGAGATTTATCTGAAACCTAGACAAGTTCAAATGTGTTTACTTCTTTTGAATAAGCCCTAATATATAGGTACGTACAATTCCAGAGGTTAGCATGCTTAGAGGAGTTGGTATTGAGGCAAGAATTGATATCTTGGTTTTATTACTAGTCTCTTCTATCCAAGACATTTGTGGCTCAATTCAATATTTTGGCACTGCATGATGCATTTTTAGCAGTTGTAAGGGTTGTGTAATCTTCAAGGCATCTTTGGACATTACATCAACAGTTTTTGAAATCACTCAAGTGTATCTTCGAGGACTACAGTAGCACATCATCAGACTTGAGGGTCAAGGAAAGTTGACTCACCATTACATTTATGAAGCCTACATCAGTATTCCAGAGGATTGAGCACATGTGTAGTGAAGTTGTCTTGTTGACTATTTTCATATGCCATTATTAGTATTTGATTAAGTATTGAATGGTTTTGATGTATGTTTGTATCATTGTTGATCGTCTAAAACCAGCTAGGGTTTGATATTGATGATGAGTAGAAGCAGATTTGATTATGACAATGGACTTGACAGATTTTGTTGCTACTAGGGTTTAACAAAGATGCATATGTCTTAAGTAGAGAAGTTGAGACAAAGTTGTATTTGGTTGTTGATAACCTTGTGCCAATATTGCATATTTACAGAGTCAATATATTGTTTTTGATATTTTGATATTGAGCACGTGTGGATCCAGTCTAAAAATTGTGAAATGTGGCCATTTGTTGAATAGGGTGCCAAGGTAGCGCAAGGTAGGAGAGTGGAGTTTCCTTCAGATTGGATCCTGAGAACACTTCAGGGTGGCATGGTGGTGAAAGGGTAGGTTGGAGCATGTACAAGGTGTTGGATCATCCTTTCAGTTAGAGTTGATAAAACTAGGGTGTTGAAGCATCCTTCCAAACAAAGTTGATAAATCAAGACTTTGGAGCTTCCTTCATGTTGAAGCCTGTAAATCAAGGCGTTGGAGTGTCCTTCCAGTGAGAGTTGGTAAATCGGGGAGTTGGAGCTTCCTTCATGTCGGAGCCTATAAATCAAGGAATTTGAGTGTCCTTCCAGTTGGAGTTGGTAAACCAAGGCGTTGGAGCGTCCTTTCAGTTGGAGATGATAAACCAAGGGGTTGAAGCCTCCTTCAATTGATGTTGAGAATCTTGAAAGTTGGAACTTCCTATTGATGTAAACTTTAAAGACCTATATTAAGAAGTGTTCAGTGGTTTTTCTCCCAGAAGGGTTTCCACCTAAAATCTTGTGTCTACTATCTTTGATATTGTGCATTATTGAATGGTGTTGTTGATTTATTTTTTGATCTAATATTAATATTAATTAATGTTCTAAAGATTAAAAATTAACTCATTGAAGTGAAATATTGATTCACCCCCCTCTCCTCTCAGTATTTCCAGCAATTGCCTCTTTATGTTAAAAGGGCCTTTTAGCCTTATTGTAATGCGGTCTGGAGAATGCGCATAGCCGTCACATCTCTTCTCAGATATAAGCTACCACCACTCAAGCAAGTTGGTTTCATTTCGTATTTTTATAGTTCAACACATTCCATTATTTAATAGAATTCAAGTTGTATTGTATCTATGTGTTTTTGTTATAAATCAAAACTCTTTCATAAAATTTAAAATAATTCAAGTTTTATTGTTATCTCTATGTTTTGTTCTGAATCAAATCTCTATCCTAAACTCTATTCCAATAACAAAAATCAATTGACTTATTCACATAGGATAAGCATGGGAGTGTCATTGTGTATATGATCCAAACATAAAATAAAAATAGATCTCATAGAACTTAAAATTGAGATATAAAAAAAATACCATTGAAAAAAAAAATTGAAAATAAAGTTACAAAAAAAAATTTAGATAGAAGGTACCAATGCAAAGCCTTCGATAGCTAGTGTTTTCATGTCACCCTGATCCTCCATAATTTTTCATGTTTCTCCTCCTTTGATGCCTTCTTGTGTTCATCAAATTGAGCATTTCCCACACCATACACATTTCACCCTCAACCGCCTACTTATCACCATTTGTAACACCTCATTTTGATTTCCCTACTATGTAAATGCAATTATGTCTAAGAGTCATTGTGAGTCGCGGCATGGACACATTCTCAATTTTTAAGGTGAAGCAGACAAATTATGAACTATGTCAATATATTTTGTTATTAATGAAAATTTGTTGCATAGTTGATTAAAGTGTGGAGCAACTACACTGACCACGATGCCATGAGCAAGAAATGGTGATGGAGATACGGGAATTAACCTTGCCTATAATGCCAAAAAAAAACTACCAAAGATTTGTGCACAAAAAATGAAAAGTTACTTTATCTTTTCTTTCCAACTCAAAAATTCATTAGATGAAGAAATTTAGTAGCTAAAGCAACCAATCATCATGATTATGGATGCTAGGAGGTGGTTGAGGAATTCTTTCAAACTTCAATGGGTAGTATGGCCAAGTACCCATCTCAAGTTTGGAGTCTGGGAAAAGGGGGAAATCTTGGGAAAATAACCATCCAATCTTGTATTCAGACACCCATGTAGAGTAAGGGGCATGCATGGGTTGTTAGTGAAGGGAATTTTCAAATTGAGAGCTACCAATCCCGAGTGGAATATCTAGAAGTTGGCCCCATCCATGCACCCAAGTCATCTAATTGTCCAAAATTTTCTTATCTGCAAGTAAGGGTGAACAAGTAACCTTTAGGTCCACATACTCATCCCATGCATCCAAAATATCTCCATGAACCATGCATGAGGAACATGTTCCCAAGGGACTCCACCAAGTGGATGTAATACATAATCATGTACATGGCTACTTTTTCCCTAAGGAAACTCAACTGTCCAATTCGAACCACAAGTGTAGAACACCCACTTATTCCATGCCTATAATTCTTGGCACGTTGAATCCTGAAATATTCTAGCTATGCCCACCCAACTTTCTTAGCACAACCAACTTGGCTTGTATTTGACACATCATGCCCAACCGCAGGAGTTCACAAACTCCATCCTCAATGCACCCCACCTTCTCAACGTGTTTGAATCATATTTCCAATGGGCTAATGCGTCATTCAAAATCTTCTCTTGCCAATAGGCCAAGTCATCTTTCCATTTCACACCCCTCTGATGGGCTAAGGCACTCATTTTTTGCATGCCTTGCCACAAACTAAAGTGTCTTGATCTACCAAATCATCTATTTGTGTTAATAAGAAGGAAGTGTCGATGGAAGCTTACGAGGGGGTCTAGTGAGGTCCCCCACTAAAATTCATTGCTAGACCTGGTAAATTTAATGTCCCCAATTTTGAGTTTTCATCTAAGGGAGGGAGTGGAGTTTATTGGGGGGGGGTGCTAAGCATAGAACAATTTTGTAAATTGAGCATTGGAGATATTTTTGGCATATGGGACTTAGGAGAAATAGAAATTTAATTTTCTAGTGGAATGTGGGGGCCACACCTACAAGAAATACGCACCACTGGTAGAGAAAATCGAATTGTTAAGGGGAGGGGTTTGAAATATTGGATGGAGGGAACCACATGAGGAGGAAAGAAAAAAATTATAAATAGGAGCATAGAATCTATTGGGGTCTGTTGTTCACTCATCTATTTCCTTTGTTGCTCAAACTGTTTATATGGGTCACTAGTGTTGCTTAGCACAGAGTTTTCCAAGGGGAGAACTCACCCTTCTTTCGGTGGACTTTGAGTGCCACCCTAGGGAGGCAAGCTATTGTTACTTTGGTGAGAGGGTTGTGGAGTATTGTGGCACATCTCAGTAGATTATTTTGTCCAATTCGTACTCCATGGAGGATGCAATAGAGAAATCATACCACTCATTTTAGCTAGTTTCTGAGGGTATTTTGCTGGGAGAAAATTAGTAGAGTTGCTTGAGGGGAAGCTCAGCCTTTGTGGAAATTTTTGGAGCTAGAGGTGGTTGCTATTGAGGGGAACAAATTTATCTTCCTAGGGCTTGCATAGGGGGTCACTAGACATTGTTTTTGTGGAGTTGATATCAACTATCTTGTGTTAGGATTTTATATGAGACTTCTCCCCTACATCCGGGAAAACTTACTTTATCATTCCTATTGCAGGTTGAGGAGAAACAAGGAGAATTTCAACAAATTCCATCACTGGGGGACACAGTCTTTATTCAGGAGGGAATAGTGCCAAAATAGGGTAATTTTGGAAGGTCAAAATTAGCCAAACCTTTCTGGGTTTTTGTGGGTTTGTTAAGAGGATTCCGAGGTTAAACTTGCAGAATTTTTCGAGCAGTATTCAGGCCATAAATCCCCTTTTTTTCCAGTAGTACGCTTTATTATTCAACTGGTAATTGCACCCTTTTGTGGGTTTTCCAGGTGGTTGGTTTGGGGCAGATTCCTTTCTATGTTTGGATGATTATTTTTGGGAGAAATTATAGCTTCATTTTCAGGCGATTCCGGGCATCATAGAGGGTCATTCTCAACATTTCTAGTGCAGCAACAATTGCCAATTTCTAGGTCTGTGCAGAAGGATATGGGACCGAAGTTTCCTAGCTCTTGGGGTCATTTCCTCCACTTGGGTTTGCTCCAGATTGCTTATTCAAGCCCAGTTGCACTTGTTCCTTGCTATATGTACTCCTTACAGCTCATAATTTGATAAAATGGCTCAAATTATTTGCCCAAATTCTTGATGTTTTTTATGGTGTGCGTGTTTATGATTTTATTTGTTGTAGCCTAATTCATGTGTTTGTTATTAGCTGTAAATCTCAATTTGGAACATTATAGTGGTACTAGAGCATGATCTAAGCCCAACTGTGGGTATCCAGTAATATCATGGAATATTCGGTTATGTAGGCACAGTGGTTGGTGAAACCGTAGACAAACCCATGGCTCAAGGGAAATTCAGTATGCAGGAATTCTGGGGTAGAATTCGTTGGAACGATGAGAGGTTAACCCAGTTGAGAAGGGTGATAGACCAAACCCGTCCTCATCCTTACAACAGAGACACTAGAGGTACACAGAATATGGGTCGCGGCCATATGCATCATATGGGGAAATTCGACAGAACCAGGGACAGCTAGAAGGTGAGACCAAGAGGCACTTTTTCTGGTGGAGACCTGGCTATAGATATCAGGAGCCTGAGGAGGAGGTTGAGCATGAGGTTGAGGACACCCATAATTGTAGGGATCACGTAGATACACCCAATGTGACACAAGAGTCATCCTCGTTGAAGACTCCCTTGAACATTGGGGTTGATATCTTAGTGGAGAGAGTAGATCATACATCAGTAGTGTCATTCGTTGATGAGGTGACCGAGGTCGTGTCTGGGTTTTTGGGTGATAACAGCACACAGTGGACGGGGGAGGTGCCAGGAGACGTATTCACCCTTGATGGGGCACCAGGGGATACAGAGGTATTAGCTTATGGCCGTCCACAACAATTTTGTCAGTTTCAGGCCGACCTTCTAGCATTATAAAGGAAGTTTGTGTCAATGTGAGAGGTTATTCTACAGCAGAACGAGGAGCTGGAGGACATGAGAGCGGTTTGTGCCGAGTCTACTGCCAATTGACTCACGTCGAGAAGCAGTTGGATTCCCTACTGGTGCAGCTAGAGTGCACGTTGGAGCGTCGAAGCAGCCCTCTTCAAGCATACATAGACGGGGTTGGTGGCACTATTAGGTTACATTTTCCCATTGGAGAGAGAGAGAGAGACAAAGCTACCTAGTCATATTTCATGTGTTGACTAGGATAGCGAGATGAGACGACGTAAGTTGCACAAGGTGCAGCATCTACATTTTGGGGTTTTTCTGTGTGCAGGAGTTCGTTCATTTGATCCCTCCCTTGGGGTTGGATGGCGAGAGATTCTAAGTTGGTACCTGATGGAGTAGGCTATTGAGATGGTAGTGGACCCAGGTGTAGCTCAACAGGAGCTTTCAAGCACTGGGGATGTCAGAAGCCCATACTAGCATTGGGGTCCGAGAGCGACCACCTATCATTTCCCAGGTATACCAGTTGACTACAACCTGGATGGTATAGTTGACCTAGAAGTTGAGCACGCACATTCACTAGGGGATTTTTGGTTAGCACTAGTGGCCAACCAGCTTATGGGCAGACTCCTTGGGTTGTTTTGGATTGACGGTTGTGCATAGGATCACAGGATGATCATCATACTATGGCAGGAGTTTGTCAAAGGAGGTGGCATTGGTAGGCCACCCGACAATGCCTTGTATCTTCTTCACATTTGTGTGGGGCACGAAGGACACGGAGGAGAAGAGCAGTGGTGGCATCACTACTGGTACCTAGGGAGGATTTGGAAGGGAGATCCATTCATCGAAGAGTATGGTGATGTGGTGATGGAGGTGATGATACCAGTCAAGTGTGGGTCGATGCATACGAACACAGCTCTAGGCCATCACATCCAGGGATGGGTAGGAGCATCTAGTGTAGAGCAGTAGTCTGCAGATGGGCCTGGAGATGCATGGGGGTGTTTCGTAGTATGTCGGACTGCGTTGAGGAGTAGGAGTACCTCACATCGCATTAAGTATATGCGGGCGTTGACAGGTGCAGTGACATAGGTAGGACACAGAATGGTACAGGATGGTATAGTCGTAATTGGGGGTATCTAGTGGTCTACCGGGGAAGGTTGCAACGTACAGGAGCATGTCAAGGAGTGAGATGATACTTGGTGGTATGCAGTGATGCGTGATGCAGCATAGCGGGCTCTTGGAGCATTGCCTCCAAGGAGACTTATGGATAGGGACATTATTTGTACCATTGGATGCAACTCACCTGGGATCGATGAGGACATTGTTGAGCATCTAGGGACACCATGTTTAGTGGAGACACGACTTCGAGGGGGTTATCAACAGATTCGAGGCAGAGATAGGGTCATTCATAGGATAACTCTTTAGCATTTCGGTAGACTCTCAATCATACCCTTTGGAACATACCCACCCATTATCCTCTAGTGTTGCTTACAGTCGCAGAGTATTTGGTTGTTGCCCCTTGACACTCTCTCTTCAGGCAGCAGGGCATGGGAGGCTCACCCTAGGCAGTTGGATGAGACATCGCCTGTCATGGGCTGGGAGGAGACTCTCCAGTTGAGACACTTGGTAGGTCCACAAGTTTACGGATACATGCGTAGGGATGGTGTGGTTGATTATCAAGGTAGCATATGTTCCACCCTTGGGCTCACAATTGGGGAGTTTGTTGGACATTGGATAAACCAACGCTCCCTGTGTGTTTCACAACATGGACTAACCGCCTTTCATGGATCCTTATCTCTGGTGATGCGATCGTTGATTAAAACCTACAGGTTTTGTTCTAATGGCAATTGTGATTCCCAACAAGTGGTATCAAAGCATAGGTCATGTGTTCGATACACACCCAGCTCACGTTGGGGGGAGATTGTTGGACATTAGATAAACCAACACTCACTGTGTGTTTCACGACATGGACTAACCACCTTTCGTGGATCCTTATCTTTGGCGATGCGATCGTTGACTAGCACCTACAGGTTTTGGTCTAACGGAAATCGTGATTCCCAACAGAGGTGACCGAGAGGGATTTGTATGGTGCTTTTTCAGTTGGACAACTTGAGGCATTAAGTGATCATGAGGTGCGAGAGATGGTAGTCTTTGTTGGTAGGAAGATGCCCAGGTTTCCGGCAGTACCCGGGCACATCATTAGGATCTGGGACAACATATCTTGTTGTGTGATTTGGTGGGCATGGAGTAGTTGGTTATTCACGACACAAGTTGTTGATGCTCAGTGCCTACCTATTACATAGCTTCAAGAGTCAGAGACGACACACAGAAGGGTCCCAATAGCTAGCAACATATCATAGCAGCTGGAAGAGAGGATTAGGGGTTGTGGACCTCCAGTATGGTTATGGGATCTAGGGATCCAATGGATTGGTGGGATACTCCACTCCTAAGTGAGGATGGTTTGGGAAATAAGCAAACTAATTCATTCACAGGCAGACACATGGGGAATCACTGAAGCCCTCACCATAGGGCGAGGAAGATTGTTGCTCAAGATTGGGACCAGCCATGGAGTGATAGGCACTGGCACTATTGAGTTGCTTTGGTAAGTTGGGCCTAACCTCGATCATCGCATAGATTTTGGCCGAGATCTATGCGAGAGGAGGCTCTGGTACGAGCATTCTAAACAATCAGAGATGACCAGGGTCTTGCAGGATCAGCAGGACAGTTTCTTGTTATGTTGGGCATGGGACCCTAGCATCACAGTACTCAATGGTTCAAAAACCCATAGGCATGAGATGGTTTCTACAGGGGAGGGTCATCCAGATTTTCCATCAGGTTTCAGTGATTCATTGATGGAGTGGGGGACTTCATCAACATGGCAGGTTAGCCATCATGAGGATTTCAGGAGAAGTTTATGCAGGAGAGACTTCATTCACATAGCGATTGAGTTATATCTTCAGGGGCCCATGATCATAGTGCATGAGGCAGACTATTTGGTAGGGACGCTTCATGAGGATTTGGACAGAGTTTTACATCATCGAGATGCTCTACTTATTAGCGATAGACAGAGGGCTTCCAACGCCTATATCTGGCAGGATAGTGAGTGGAGCAAGGGGTGCTTCACGTTGATCGGGTTGTCTTGGGATCCCGATATCGAGGGATCCCTCACTATAGGAAAGTACAGAGATCGAGGATTATCCAATGGCACATTTAGGACCCTAGTGAAGTTTGCAGTGACAGTGGGGATCCACAGTCAGAGAGGGCGTTTGTTCAGGAATTGCTTGCAGACAAGAAATTTTTGGTGGGGAGGACTGTAATGTCCCCAATTTTGATTTTTCATCTGAGATTCTGAGCGAGTGAATGGAATTTATTGGGGAGGTGCTAAGCATAGCACAATTTTTTAAATTGAGCATTGGAGACATTTTTGGCATATGGGACTTAGGAGAAATAGAAAATTAATTTGCTAGTGGAATGTGGGGGCCACACCTACAAGAAATATGCACCACTTGGAGAGAAAATCGAATTGCTAAGGGAAGGGGGTCGAAATATTGGATGGAGGGACCCACATGAGGAGGCAAGAAAAAATTATAAATAGAAGAAGCATAGAAGCTATTGGGGTTTTTTGTTCACTCATCTATTTCCTTCATTGCTCAAGTTGTTTAGTTGGGTCACTAGTGCTTCTTAGCACAGAGTTCTCCAAGGGAATAACTCACCCTTCTTTCGGTGGACTTCAAGTGCCACCCTAGGGAGGCAAGTTATTGTTACTTTGGTGAGAGAGTTGTGGAGTATCAGCGAATTTGTACTCCAGGGAGGAAGTAGAAGAGAAATCGTACCACTCGTTTCAGCTAGCTTTCAAGGGTACTTTGCGAGGAGAAAATTAGTAGAGTTGCTTGAGGGGGAGCTCAGATTTTGTGGAAATTTTTGGAGCTGGAGGTCGCTGCTATTGAGGGGAACAAATTTATCTTCCTAGGGCCTACGCAGGGGGTCACTAGAGTGTTTATGTGGAGTTGATTTCAACTATCTTGTGTCGAGATTTGATATGAGACTTCTCCCCTACATCCGGGAAAACTTGCTTTATCATTTCCATTGCAAGTTGAGGAGAAATAAGGGGGGTTTCAGTAAATTTCATCATTGGGGGATGCAGTCTTTGTTTAGGAGGGCATAGTGCCAAAATAAGGCAATATTGGCAGGTTGGAATTAGCCAAAACCCTTTTTGGGTTTTTGTGGGTTTGTTGAGAAGAGTCTGGGGTTAAATTTGTAGAATTTTTCGAGTAGTATTCAGGCCATAATTCTCGTTTTTGTCCAGCAGTACGTTTAATTAATCAGTCAGTGATTGCAACATTTTGTGGGTTTTCTGGGTGGTTGGTTTGGGGCAAATTCCTTTATGGGTTTGGATGAGTATTTTTGGGAGAAGCTATAGCTGCATTTTCAGGCGATTTTGAGCATCATAGAGGGTCATTCTCAGCATTTCTAGTGCAGCAACAGTTGCCAATTTCTGGGTTTGTGCAGAAGGATATTGGGTCGAAGTTTCCTAGCTCTTGGGGTCATTTCCTCCACTTGGGTTTGCTCCAGCTTGCTTATGAAAGCTCACGTGCACTTGTTTCTTGCTATATGTACTCCTTACAGCTCATAATTTAATAAAATGGCTCAACTTATTTGCCCAACTTCTTGGTGTTTTTTATGGTGCATGCGGGTTTATGTTATTTTCTATAGCCTAGTTCATGTGTCTGTTATTAGTTACAAATTTCAATTTGGAACATTACAGTAACATCTCCAAGAAAACTCTGAAATGTCAAGTGTTGAACCATTGATGTTCTTTTGTGCACTCATACCCACATTGGTCTCTTTCATTCACATTTCAACTCATTTATCCAACATAAATGACAATGCAAGGTCACCACTCCTACCTACATGTCTTTTCAAATCTAACAACCAACCAAACATCCGCACAATAGCTTCATGAATGTACCAAAGCCCTACGCGACAATGAATCATCAGACTACAAATCAATAAAAATGTCCATAGAAAGAGGTTTCCAAGCCCATTTCCAATAGTCATCCAACATCTAAATAAAGATGAAACTCCCAAAAGACTTCCATACCTCCATTCCAAGAGAGGCACATCCACACCACTACTTCTATCACACATTTAGGCTTCAACCAATGATCCTTTTGATTTCAAAGCTTTATCCACACCACTACTTCTATCACACCTTCAACCAATAATCCTTTTGATTTCAAAGTCACATCCACATGAATACTTCTATCACACCTTCAACCAATGATCCTTTTGATTTCAATGTCATCTAGTGATCATCTCAAAGTTGCCCAAGTAGTGCTCTACCACATCCCAATTCCCATACTAAACGAATGACATCCACATCTAAGTTGCTTGGTCTACGGTCCTAGCTACTCATACAACTCAGCAAGCCATGTTTTTATGGTTGACTCCTTTGTTGTCTCCATCCAATACATAGAATAGAATGAGCTTGCTCCCCACAAGCAAGTGTTCCACACTTTGCCACAATCATAACAGGTACCCGAGGTAAAACTCTTCCACAAACCTTGTCAAACTCATCATTACTATGGAGAAGAGAATGGATTCTCAACAAGCAAGTTTCAAACAAAGAAACTCCTCCATATCTTCTTCGTTTCACCATACTTGACGCATTCAAATTCCCTTACGCTCCACTGCCTAATTCATGGAAGCAAGCTGCTTAAGCTCAAATCAAAGAATAGAAGGTGGCAGGCATCAGTTCATCTCACACCCCTTGCCAACGAGCCAAGGCACTCATTTGTGGCAGGCCAGTGTAAGTTCATGGCAGGTTAACCAAACCATCCATTCACATTGCTTCAGAGGAAGTTCCTCGTGTGTCTCTAAGTAGGGGTCTTACAACTAGGGGCTTGGTAATTCCATAGTTCTCGATGCCAGTGGACAGTGGACAAAACACATGTATAAGATTATGGTTAGTGCTACTTCTTAAACTTGTGACTTTGAAAATGTATAGTGGTTAGAAAGGCAGAGATTTCTGTAATGAATTCTTTGAACAACTATGAAGGTTGAGCCAATAGGTAAAGGTGTTAAAATTGGACAACTAGGTCCAAACTCCATGTTGTGATGCTCAGATTAAGAGGCTAATATTTTTGTTGGATTCATCTTTCAGAGAGGTGTAAAATCCATATAAAATATTTTTTAATCCGATGAGCAGAACATTTATTTTGAATTTATTATTTATAATAAATTATATGTGCAGGTCGGCCTTAAGGTTTTACACCCCCAGCAGATGTGTCACACACCCCAAATGATGGATATAAATACAGGCAAAGTTGGAGAGCATTACACAACAACTCAACACACATCTTCTTCTCTCATCTGATTTAGTACGAGCTCCTTGGAGGATAATTTCAGCCCACACGTGTGAAGAAGAAGGATGAATCTGTACGGCCAAGAGGAAGGACGAAATTTCTGCAGCTAGGGTTTCCAACGAAGTTTGACCAGCGTTGACTTTGGTCAACGCATGGTCCGAAAGGGCTGAAAATTGTTGGAGAGTTCGATTTTGGGAGGCCATACACATTGGCACAAAAATTGAGGTCAAAAGGTTGACCGAACTTGTTGCTGCGTTGAATTTTAGCTTGCTGTCCTACGTTGACTTTT
Organism: Pinus albicaulis; assembly: GCA_034641835.2. Classification (NCBI taxonomy): domain Eukaryota; kingdom Viridiplantae; phylum Streptophyta; class Pinopsida; order Pinales; family Pinaceae; genus Pinus; species Pinus albicaulis. Next base: position 472,044,177 of record CM076582.1, on the reverse strand, counting down.
CTGGACAGCGTTGACTTTTCTGGAGTTGACTTGGGTTGAATCGGTAGCTGATTTGAGGGTTGTTGTGACACATTCTGGGTTGGCTGATCAAGGAGACTTTGTTGGTTGAAGCATCCTGTTGACCGCCGTAACACACCATCAAATTTTTCTGTTTCTGGTTTGTCTTCTATAAGATTCACTGATATGTTCTATCAGCATTTTACTTAACCATTTGTGTGATTGTTGTAATAAAAGTAAAGTTGCATCAAGCATAGAACATCTACAAAAATTTACATGGTATCAGAGGTGAGGTGAAGACAATCTCTAACTTTAGCAATCACCATCGGAGGAAATGGGTTCCACAAGTTTTGAATTCAAGGAGAATGACAAGCTAACTGGAAGGGATGACTTCCATGCCTGGAAGATGATATTAGATCTCAAATTGGAAGACCATGATCTCTTGGATCATGTAATAGGTAATATTCAAGAACCTCCATCCAATGCTACCGCTGCTGCTAAAAACAAGTATAAGAAGGGGGAGATCAAAGCAAAGCTGATGATCAGGGAATCCATACATAAAAGTCTGGTTGCCTACATATCTGAGCTAGGCACATCCAAGGAGATGTATGATAAATTGATCCTTATGTTTAAGGTAAACAATGTAAACCAAGTGCTATTCCTCAAGAATAAATTGAAGAATATGAATAAGGGTCGGGATGAGTCTGTTCAAGCTTACTTTCTGAAATTGACCGAAACAAGGAACAATCTGTTGGCTATTGGGGAGACAATAGCCGATCGTGATATGGTTCTCACCGCACTTGGAGGACTCCCATATGAATGGCAAGTATTCACTATTACCATTCTCAATAATAATACCATTCCTAACTTTGACGAGCTTCTGTCTAGATGTATGCAAAAAGAAACAAGAATGAAGGAATTCGAAAATGACAGAAATGCTGCCTATGGTGCTCATTCTCGAAAGAAGAACTCTGGTGGTCCTAAGGACAAAGGAAGAACAAGGACTCAAGAAAATGGTAAGTGTTTCACTTGCCATAGGCCTGGTCACTATGCTAGAGAATGTCCCTTCAAGAAGGATTCTCTCGATAGTGATGATAACAACAACAACCGGAGGAATGGGAATCGAAGAAACGACAGATCTAAAGGAAAGAGGAAGGCTCCCTCTGGTGGAAACAATCAACCTTCGAAAAGGTCTAGAAACTCCAGGTATGAGGAGTCTAATGCTGTTGATAAAAGAAATGAGTATATTCTTGTATTTGCTCTCTCTGCTACATCTCCGCCCGACACTATGGATGTCTGGCTGATAGATAGTGGTGCCTCAAGACACATCACTGGATTCAAGGAAGCACTCTCTGACATGGTTGAGAGGGATACTAATCTAGAAATTATCCTTGGAGATAATGCCACATACCCCGTGAAAGGGACAGGGACTGTGACACTCCACTTGTCTCAAGGACAAGTCCTACATTTGCAAGATGTACTCTATGTACCAAAATTGAAGAAGAACCTTGTGTCTGTATCAGCCATGGAAGACAAAGGGTTCAATGTAAAATTCTCTGATGGAAAGGTGCTCATGTGGAAGAAGAGCTTCAAGGAAGCTATCTCGATTGGTTTTAGAGTTGGCACACTCTACCAGGTTGGAGGGAGTCCGCTGGGAGCAATGACATGTGATACTATCCGACAAACCGAACTATGGCACCAAAGATTTGGACACCTTCATTACAAGGCCCTTCCCGAAGCAAGGAAGGTGGTGACAGGGATGCCTGACTTTGGAAATAATCATGAAGGTGTATGTAAGGGCTGTGCTGAAGGAAAACATACAAGGGGACCTTTCCCCTCAAGTGTCACAAAGACATCCGATATATTGCAACTGGTCCATTCTGATCTATCTGGTATGTTGCTCGTGACATCCCTGGGGGGATGTTCTTACTACATGACATTTACTGATGACTTCTCTCGCAAACCCTGGATATACTTCTTGAAGAAGAAGGATGAGGCTTTCATGTGGTTCCGTACCTTCAAAGCCTTGGTGGAAAATATGACCGGAAAGAAGATCAAGATTTTGAGGACCGACAATGGCACTGAATATGAGTCAAATGAGTTCAAAGACTTTTGCAGAGACGCTGGTATTAAGAGGGAGACTACTACTGCATATACTCCTGAGCAGAATGGTGTTGCTGAACGCAAGAATAGGACTATTGTGGAAGCTGCCCGTGCCATGCTATGTGACCGGGGTCTACCGAAGTTTCTGTGGGGAGATTTGCAAAATGCGGTGTGTATATTTCAAAATCAATGCCCTCATTCGCTCTGGACTCCAACAGAAACTCTGAAGAGGTTTTCAACGAAAGTGAAAGCACGATTATTCACATTTGGGAATTTTTGGATGTCATTTTATTTTCATGTAGAAAGAGAAGTAAGCTGGATGCTTCTGGGAAGAAAGGAATGTTTGTGGGCTATAGTGAGACTTCTAAGGCCTATAGAGTCTATGTACCTGGTCAAAGGGAAGTAGAGATATGCCATGATGTCACTTTTGACGAAGATGCTTCCCTGAAGAAAGTAGTAGATCTTCCAAGATCTGAAGAAAATAATGAAGAAAGGCCTGGAAATCAAGAAGAACCACAGGATGAGACAATGCCTGATATTGAAGGACCAATGGACCCTATTGATCCATCTCCTTCATTGGGAAAGAGACCATCATGGCTCAGGGACACCCTCGAAGATGTTGAGGGTCATGCTGCCCCAAGGGGGACATTCCGAGAAAGCAAGAAGTCGTGTAGATACCAAGGGTATCTAGCTGCCATGAGTACTATTGTACAATCTGAACCTGGATCTTTTGAGGAAGCCGTAAAGCATCAAGTCTGGAAGGATGCTATGCATGAATAATATGAGTCCATAATGAAGAATGATGTCTGGGATGTGGTCCCAAGGCTGAAGGACAAATCAGTTGTCACCGCGAAATGGCTCTACAAGATCAAACATGGATCTCATGGGAGTGCTGAAAAGTTCAAGGCAAGATTTGTTGCCCGTGGCTTCTCTGAAAAGGAAGGAATAAACTATGATGACATATTTTCACCTATGGCATGATATACCACCATTCGATCAATCATAGCCCTTGCTGCTACGCAAGGATGGAGTCTTCATCAGATGGATGTTAAGACCGCTTTTGTGCATGGTGCAATAAAATAAGAGGTGTATGTAGAACAACCTCTGGGATTTGAAGTTCAGGATCGAGACACTCATGTCTGCAGGTTGAAGAAATCCCTCTATGGGTTAAAGCAAGCACCCAGAGCTTGGTACGAGAGGATGGATAGTTACTTGATGAAGCTGGGCTTCACTCGAAGTAATGCTGATCCAAACCTTTACTTCAAGGTTGTACAGGGGAAGCCTCTCATTCTAGTGCTATATGTGGATGACCTCTTCCTAACAGGTGTTGACCCTCTCATTCATCAATGTAAGAGGGAGCTCGGTGCTGAGTTCGAGATGAAGGACCTAGGATTGATGCACTACTTCCTAGGCCTGGAGGTCTGGCAGAGACCTGGAGAGATTTTCCTTTCTCAAGGAAAATACATTGTGAAACTTCTAGAGAGATTTGGTATGGTGGACTGCAAGTCCGTGTCAACATCGATGGAATTCAACTTCAAGAAGTTGAGTGGCAGCGCTACTGGGCCTATCTTGGCCAATCCTACTGAGTATCACCAACTCATAGGAGCTTTGATGTTCTTAGTGAACACCCGACTAGATATATGTTTTGCAGTGAACACTTTGAGTCAACAGATGGTTGAGCCTCATCATTTTCACTGGGTTGGTGCCAAGAATCTTCTGAGATATCTTCGGGGCATGATAAACCATGGGCTGAGATACACTGCCGGGAGTGTGACACTCCATGGATATACTGAGGTCGATTGGGCTGGCAGTGTGGTGGATCGTAAGAGCACATCGGGATGCTGCTTCAATCTTGGTTCTGCTTCGATCTCATGGATGAGCAAGAAGCAGAAGTCGGTGGCTTTGAGCACCGCTGAGGCCAAATACATTGCAGCAAGTATGGCCTGTTGTGAAGCAGTTTGGTTGCGAAAGCTCTTTAGTGAGCTATTTGGACATGTGCTAGATACCACTGTGATACTCTGTGATAATCAGAGTGGGATTCGTATGACTGAGAATCCTGTGTTCCACGACCGATCCAAGCATATTGATATCAGGTACCACTTTATCCGGGATATGATACAGCGAGGCGCCGTAAGGCTCGATCATATAGGAACTGATGAGCAGGTCGCGGATATTCTCACTAAGCCCCTGGGGAAGGTCAAGTTCCTAACCTTCCGTGAGAGTCTTGGTGTCGTGGAAAGACCCTATGATGTGGGTCCTGTTGGACGATGAGCTATGGGAGCTCTGGGGGGCTTTGGGGATAGCTTCTCGGAGCTATAAGCACTCATAATGCTTCTGCCCCACCCTTGTGATTATTGAGCTGGTTCGCCTCTCATTTATCTGTGCCCCGTATGCATCCTACCCATTGAGTTCAGGGCTCATGGGAAGTACCTCTCATTTGGCCAATGAAGTGGGAAAAGCTAGAGACTATTAGCAAAGACTGATGGACGCATCAGAGATTGCCGTACTCTCTATCTAGGATGGCACGGTCCAACCACTTGATCTGGGATCAAGTTTAGTGAGGTCTGGGACCTCTGCTTGACTTCGGGTCAGATGAACCAACTTCGGGTTGGTTGGAGACTCTTTGTGAGTCTGATAGAGGTTTCGAACCTCTGGGCTGATTATGTCAGTCGGGGGATGATGTCTTTGTGACTGAACCACTTCTGTTCTGAAATAAAGAGGGCAGCAAAGCAAGTTACGGCGGGATGACGCACGATGTTTGATTGCACTGATGGATGGAGTTCTCCCTAGTTGAGAGGGAGTGTTAAATTTGGACAACTAGGGCCCCAAAGTCCCCATCTTGTGATGCTCAGATGAAGATTCCAATATTTGTTTTGGATTCCTCTTCTCTGTGAGAGGTGTAAAATGGATATAAAATTGATTTTAACTGATGAGCGTAACATTTATTTTGAAATTTATTATTTATACAAATTTAAGTGCAAAGGTCTTGCTTTATGCACTCTAAAAAAATATGGTCATACACCTCAATGATGATATATCAATGCTGTAACGTCAGAGAGCATTTCATTCACTCAACATCACACATCTTTCTCTCGATTATATACGGTATATCTAAGAAGTAGCTTTCATCTCCTAATGGGAGAGGATTTAAATCTACCGCAAAGAAATTTTCTCGCGTTTAGTGTTTGCAGTGACTCAAATAAGACTTTGGTCAACGCATGGTCCAAAATTCGCTTGAAATTTAGAGAGTTCGATTTTTGAAGGTCAAGACTACTGGGCACAAAAATCGAGGTCAAAAGGTTGATCGAAGTTAGAGCCGCGTTGACTTTATTGTTGTTGCCCCGCGTTGATCTTTTCTCAGACTGCGGCGGACTTTTCGGTGTTGACTTTGAGTTGACTAGGTGATTTAATTCAGGACTCCAGACACATTCTAGGTTGGCCGACCAAGAAGACTTTGCCGGTTGAAGCATCCCGTCGGACCGCGTCGTAACGCACCAACACATTCTCTTGTTTCTCGGTTTGTCTTCTATAGATCCACCGTGTTAGCCACCTATAAAATTGTCATAATTGGGCTGTGGCTAAATGATTTTGGAGTCTTCAAGGAACATTTTATCAAGTAGCAAGCTGGCTCGGACTCTTGAAAAGGCCCTATGCCTCCGTCCAATCTCCACTATTGTCATTTCATACTCAAATTCTCTGTTAAAAAACTAAGAGAAAATCACAGAAACCATCATTTTCCCCTTCTCCCACCTAAAACTAACCTTTCACTGTTCTCTTCTCCATAAAACTCCCTTGCTTTCACATTTTTCTCTCCCTTCATGAAAATCATTCCTACAAGGTTAAAAACTCACTTTAACCTTACCAAAATCCATCAAATTCCATTGAAACTCTAAAATTCATGGTAAATATGTTTTTCTATGGACTCTAAGCCCCTTCACAAGTCCTAACCCCACTTCCCCCACATGCCCATGCGTTAAAACCAACTTTTCAAAAGCCTTTCTAAGACTAATCGCACGCACATTTTCAAAGTGTGTTGTGCCATGGACCTAAAGTCTGATTGCGATTGGCTTTTATGTGTTTAAGCTCCCAACATATTATTTCTCATAAACCATAAAACTCCCGTTCCGGGCGCTTATCGCATCGCAATAATCCAAAGAACGCAAGTCCATGCCACATTCGAAAGTTCCGATGCGATTAGGGGCAAGGCCATATAAATTCCGTATGCGATTAAAACCTTTGTAAATTATCCCGTGGGCCCGCCTTCCATACTCAAACCTTATAAATAATCCATCCTTTTATTTCTTTTTTTTCCTTGTAAAATATCAAACCCCGTTTTTCCAAGGTTTTGGTCTAAAAACCAAAGTTGTGTGTTAAATATACAAATAGGGTTGATTAAAAAGATCGCACGGAATTTCCGATGCGATTGAGTCTTTTATATATATAAGCCCCCGCCTCTCCACGATTCTTTATTTCTTTATGTCTCCATTATGTCTCATTGATTTGATAATCAACAAACTGTCTCCATCATCATTTTGCTGCTGACTGTCTCTCTGATTTACACCGCCATCCTCCTGACTGCAACTGTCCGGCCTATCTCCCGACTCCATCAAATGATTTTCTGACAGTGCGAATCGCATCAGCTTCATTCCCCACTCCGGACAGCATTCTGATCATTCTCAACCGTTGATCAACCTTTAGATCAACGGACAACGCCATCGCATCTGCACCATTTGAGGGTTCCTCGATTGCGATCCTCCGATTAGATCCGGGACCGGCCCACGTGTCCTGCATCGCACGGCCCGCATCTTTCCCGCAGAGTCATCGTCTGCCTTTACCAAAGTGTTTTTCAAAAGCCATTCTCCACCGCTGATCACGCGCGGACACTGTTTACTTTCCGCGCTCTTCTTTAACTCGAATAAAATCTCCAACGCTGGATGCAATGGTCCAACGGCCACTTACCTTTCCCGCCTTCAAGCAGTTTTAACCTAATTACGTTGGTAGATTTCTAATTATTTTTGTGTTTTGCGTGCCTTTTAAAAAGGTTTTCCATTATATTGAAGAGAAAGGCCGAAGGTTGGGAAAGACGTTTCCTGCGCTTTTGAGCTATTAAAGAGAATCATTCACGGGCTCGATTCCATTGTTTTATCAATGATTCATAAGCGTTGATACCGTAAAGAGCCCTGCGCGGCCCTACACATTGACAAGACACTGTGTTTTAAACACATTTAAAAAGAGTATAAGTTTGAAGAACTGAGCACAGCGGAAGGAAGATTAAAGACAGATCTGGAAAATTACGGCTAAAAAATATTATCAAAGGCCTAATTCCCTGGGTTAAAACACAATCAAAAGAAATCATAAGTGTTTGACTGATAGAAAAGACCTACACCGCTGCATTTGAGGCGAATTGATTCCTCAGTTACTACAAGAGCCACCTGTTGCCTCAAACCATTCAAAACAGAGGCCGAAGTTATCATGGAAGAAATATCCGCTCCAAGGTTGCCATGAAGCACTGCCACAGGAAAACTAATGCAACAAATATCTGCAGAGTTACTCCACATTATTCAGAGCCTCAAAGTCAACAAAGCTCCCATCGAGCTTTGATATTAATTGTAAAATAGTTAATACAGAAAACCACTTGTAAACTTCTTCATTGAGCCCCTCAAAAGGCCCAGAAGTCTTGAATCTGTTTTAATTACCTTAAGAGATCTTTTATCAGATATCACCTCCTCATCCTTCTATAAATACCTCTGTAGAAGATGAGAAGTTGGTTGGTTGGTTGGTTATTGTTTGATCACAAGTTGTAATACTGAAACTCTTTGAAGTAAATACATAGTCTGTTGAAGTTGAAGAACAAATTGAAGTCTTGGAGATCTTGATGATGTTGTTGAATGCTTGTTCCTGAGAAGGATCTATCATTGGATCCATGAGCTTGGCTGTTGGTGAAGTATTCTGAATTGTCTTATGTTTTCCCCCTGTTTTCATTATGTTCCATAATTTCTTACTACAGTAGGATAGAAAGTTTTAGGCTAAGAAATGACTCTTGGAAGCACCTTAGACCTGTTCATCCTTCACTGTTTCATGTTTTCTTCTGCTGAAGTATTTTAGAGGCTTTAATCTTTCTCTTTAGTATTCATGCTTGTTTATTTCCTTAATAGTTGGAACAGTTGGTTTCAGCATGATTTATGGTTCTCCCTGCTTGTCTGCTGCCACTTAAAAACTGTTATTGAAGTCTCCCTTTAAATTTCTTTGCTTATAGTGAATCAAAGAGGTCTGTTTTGATCTTTACCTTTGTCCTCACTTAAAAAGTTGGCTTAAAGGTCGTTACAATTATGATCATAGATGTTTTTAGGTGTTCCTTCTTCTATGACTGTAATTATCAGTGAATCTTTTATGTTTTCTAAGTCATTTGAGAAATAAATCTTTGAGGAAATAGGGTATTCCCTGAATCTTAGATTTCATTTTAAAAGTTGTTTTAAAATCATTATTTGCTTAAAGGTGTGATTTGAGTTTCATGTATATCCCTCTCTATAAAAAATCTCTTTTATTGTTCAAGTTATGTTTTCAAGTTCCCTTCATTGAGAATTAAACTTCTCTTTCCAAATAATTGATGTCCATCTCATTCCAAAACCAAAGGATCCTGTGGCCAAGTTATATTTTCCCTCTGATATCCCATATCCATTGATGAGTATGTTATGACCTCTTCTTGACTCCATTTCCCAATGAACTAGATGTTTCTCCATTCTGTGTATCTTTCCTAGACCTTTCATGTTCTATTGTATCAATTCAATCCAACCAAACAAAAAAACAAACACCTGCACTTAATAAATAGTCTAAAATCAATACTCTAAGCACACAAGATAAACCTTTGCAAACAAATATTTGAGAGATCTCTCTCTGAGAACAGGAGGACTAGATCCTGGGACTCTAAATATTGGTTTTGATGTTGCCTTGTCTTTTGATTTGCCAAAATATCAAAACACGGGACACCAACATAATGTCAATCATGGTGGAACACTTCTGAGTTAGCAACAATCTAAGTACCCTTCAGGACTGCAGAAATCCCTTATTTTCAAGAATATCCAGTGATTATTAGCCACCTCATCGCCACCAACATAATGGCAATCACGGTGGAACCACTGAGTTCATAGTTGCCTAGCAAGCTCTTATAAACTCACTAGTCTTTCAAACAACCATAGAAACTCAGAAAAACCCCAAAATATTTAGTTTGGCTTCATAATAAACGTGGTGGTGGAACCATAAAACATTTTACCTTTACAAAAGCTAAAATTTTTCCACCTGGTGACTCCACTGGCCTCCAGTAGGCCTATTACCCTTCCAGTCCTTGTAGACTCCCTCGAGAATGCATTGAGAAAACCTAATCATGCTATTGGTGAACAACGAACTTCAAAATCTTTCACCTGGCGACTCCACACTCTGAAACTCCCAGAAGACCAAATGACTCCACTGGTAGAAGACCCTGAACTGATTGACCAGACACAGTGACCTCTTTCTTGATTTACAAACATGATTCCAAGAATACAACGAAGATATGCCCCAATGAATAGAGATCATATCCCTGGGTTTCCATATAAGATGCCCCAGGTGAATTGGGATGACAACCTGCCTGTTTTTCAAGGTGAAAAGTTTGATGACCCTTTATTACATCTTATCAAATTTCACATACATGTATGGAGGTTGAAAGTTGAATGGCATGAAGATTGCCTAATGAAAATGTTCATGTTAACATTAGAAGGAAAAGCTAGGGATTGGTATGAACACTTAAGATCTAGTAGTTTTTTTTTTTTAAGAGACCTTGAATATGTGTTCTATGAGAACTATAAAGAAAACACTACATCATTATCATTGGGTGCAATATATTATGATCCATCACAAAACATCACCCAACACATTATAGATAATGAGGAAGCTTTGGAAGAGATGCATCCCGAAGATCTTTTAACAGCCATTCATGAGTTTAATCTCCTATTGAAAAATTTTAAGAATATAGATGAATCAGTTGAGGAAGAGATGATCCAAGAAATAATGGACGTTCCTCAAGATATCCCTGAAAACTCAAAAATTGATTCATCATCCCTTATAGCCGAGGCTCAAGAAGACATCCAGCCTCAAAATCAGTCTTCACAAGAGACAGAGAACTATTGTACTCCTGTTCAAAGGAACATAGAAACATCTCCCCCTTTGACAGAAAAAGAGATCGATCAGACTATTAATAAACAGCCAGTCTCTGAAACTTTTTGCAAAACAAACACTCTTGCCCATTCACATAGAGAACTTTGTTGTACAGATTTAGAAAGTTCTTTTGTAGATCAGAATGAAGAAGGACCTGCTGATAACCCAGTATGTTTGATTGGTAGTATTACTTATATTCGTGATTCTCCTAACTTTGATCTATCTAGTGATGATGCTTCCCAAACAGAAGTTAATTTTTCAGGATCATCATTAGCAGATTTATGGGAGGAAGATCAGTTCCTTCAAAGAAATAATGAGCCAGTGCAGACTATTTATGATACTAATGATGAAATTTTTCAAAGCCTAGAAGTGAGTTAATATTCATTGGATCTTTGCTCCGATTCATTTCAAATCATCATTAATAGTTTCCATGTGATTGGGAATCAACAGACTTTCATCTCAAAGGATGAGGAGGAAAGAAACGAAGAAATTTTTGGGCAGGTGGAAATCAAGGAGCTTTCTCTTGAAAAAGAGGAAGCAATTAAACATACCCTTGCTCAAGAATATAATAACCTCCTCATAGAGTACAGTCCACTAAACCAGAGCATACTAGGGCTACAAGAGGACAACACTGCCAAATATGATGAGTCCTCCAGTTCAGATGATGATGCTTCCAAACAACTTTCTGAAGATATGCTCCTCAAAGTTGAAGTCTTGGAAGCAGACAATATACCAGACACAGAGGACCAAAAAGAAGAGAATCTTCATCTTTTCTTTGTTGATCCTATGGAAGAGTATGTGGAAATCCCAACTGGCTCAAATTATCAAGCAGCGATCCTTTGCACGAGCCAGAGACATGAAAAGTTGTCACCTTCTGTGATAGCCTTGATATTGAAGGTTAATCTTCAATATGTTCTATGGATACCTCTGACAAGCAGCCATAGTTTCTACTTCTTCTTGACATTACTCAGCTGGCTGCATTGGAATTTTTGTATCATATGATAAATGTAAATACTCCATGTTTAGAATAGGTTAGATAGGAATGTCAATAAAGCTCAGTCCTGAGCATGTAGTTAGTTGATTGTCTTCTACTTTGAAGGAAAATCAAACATTCAAAAATACAAAAACAAAGAAAAGAACGAAAAGAGGCAGATTGTCAAAACAAGAAAGGTACAACCCCATACCAAAAAGAGAAACAAATTCTGAAAGTGTGCAAGCTTAAATGCCACTCCTACAAAACACACTTCTAGTTAGTAAAACTGCCTAATCTTGACTAATTAGTTTTAAATTTCCTCTTCATAGGATATAATTAACTGACCACCAAACCTGCTTAAATATTGGTTTATCAAGAGGGTAGATTTGGATAGAAATGAAGGTTCAAATATTATGAGATCAAAATCAACCTAAACAGTAAGAGAGATGACTCAAATCTGTTCTTTTCTGAGTCAAAAGATGAAAAAATCTGGTTCTAATCAGTTCAAAATCTGAACCAGAAAACAAGGAAGAAACAACTCAAAAAAGAGAGTCAAAACAGAGCTGTAAAAAGATGAAGTGCGTGCTTTAAATTTTCAGATCTTAAGCCTTCCATTTTGATTTAATTTTCTGCAAAATAAATGTCTGTGTGCAACTTGTTTTATGCCATACATCAACATCAAATTAGACTGCTCAACTTAACCGAATGCTTTTTAAATTTATGTTTTAGCAAATTAGAATAAAAATTTGTTAGACTGCTTTAACTTAGTCACCAGATTAGTAGATTAGGTAGAGAAGCTAGTATGGGCTCAAATGTTTTATCTGGAGTCCATGGAGAAATAAGAAGTAGAACTACATTAGATTTTTTGCTTTCAAAAAGAATAAAATGTTGAAAGAGAGTTTACCAATCCAAATGCACTCTAGAAAGAAAAAATGTTAGATCAGTAGGATTGGATAGGTAGAAACTTGTTGATGAAAAATCCATTGTTTTCCATGGCTGTTAGCATTTCCAGAGCAAAAGAAGATCATTCAATCAAAGAAAGGCAGCCCAATGGATGAGGCAACTGATCAGCCTCCCAAAAAATGCAAGTCTGAAAGTTCTTGATACCTTCAAGAAGGCACCATCCCCAAGTGGAGCCACTGTTAGCCACCTATAAAATTTGTCATACCAAATAGTGGTTAAATGATTTAGGAGCCTTCAAGGAACATATTTTATTGCAAAAAAGTGTTGGCTCTTGAAGACTCTTAAAGGCCTCATGCCTCTGTCCAATCTCCACTATTGTTTCCATTTCATACTCTGAAATTTCTATTAAAATCCAAGAGAAAAACTGCTGCCAAACCATCATTTTCCCCTTCTCCCACTCAAAACTAACCTTCATTTGCTCCCCTTTTTCTCCATAAAAACTCCCTTGTTTTCATGATTTCTTTTCCTCCCTTGATGAAAATCATCTTTACAAGGTTAACAACTCACTTTTTAACCTTTCCGAAACCATCAAATTCCATTGAAAACTCTGAAAAATTCATGAAAATATAAGTTTTTCTATGGACTTAATCCCCTTGGGCTAAGTCCTAACGACTTCCCCCCACATGCCCATGCATTAAAACCAAACGCCAAAGCCTTTCGGCGCTAATCACATCGCACATTTTCAAAGTGCGCAAGTTTTGTGCCATGGACCGAAAGTTCCGATTGCGATTGGCTTTTTATGTGTTTAAAGCTCCCAAATATATTATTTCTCATGCAAACCATAAAACCCGTCCCGGGCGCTTATCGCATCGCAATAATCCAAAGAACGCAAGTCCATGCCATATTCGAAAGTTCCGATGCGATTAGTAGTGCGTCATATAAATTCCAATGCGATTAAAACCTTTGTATAAATATCCCGTGGGCCCGCCTTTCGTACTCAAAACCTTATAAATAATCCATCCCTATTTCCTTTTTTCCTTTGTAAAATATCAAACCCGCTTTTCCAAGGTTTTGGTCTAAAAACCAAAGTCGTGTGTTAAATATACAAATGGGTTGATTAAAAAGACCGCATCGGAATTTCCGATGCGATCGAGTCTTTTATATATATAAAGCCCCGCCCCTTCGGTCGCATCGGAAATCTTTGAAAGGCTCCTCCAATTATGTTCGGTTGACACTTCCGATTGCGATGTTCTGATTGCTCCATCGCATCGGAGTTTTTAAAATCGCATCGCAGCTTGCACATCGCATCGACCTGTTCTCCGATCGCGCAAATCGCATTGGCCTATCTCCCGATCATCGCAATCGCATCAAACTATTCTCCGATCGCGCAATCGCATCACCTCATTCCCGACCTCCGATTGCGATTCCCCCGATCCATTCTCAACCGTTGATCTAATCTTTAGATCGACAGACAGCGCTTCATCGCATCGGCCCTTTCTCCGATTGCGCAATCGCATCGCCTCATTCTCGACCTCTGATTGTGATTCCCCCGATTCATTCTCAACCGTTGATCTAATCTAACCTTTAGATCAACGAACAGCGCTTCATCGCATCGCAATTTCGCATCGGCACCATTTGAGTCTTGCCCCTGATTGCGATCCTCCGATTAGATCTGGACAGTCCACGTGTCCAGATCGGACGGCCCAGATCTTTTCCGCATGTTTCCATCGCCCTCCGCTTCTACCAAAGGGTTTTTCAAAAAGCCGTTCTCCACCGTTGATCACGCGCGATCAACAATGTTTATTTTTCGCGCTTCTTCTTTTTTAACCTCTCCTCTCAATAGACTCCACCTTCAGTTGGATGCAGCCATCCAACGACCGCGATCTTTCCCGCCTTCTGAAGCAATTTTAACCTAATGACGCAGGATTTCTTAACTATTTTTGTGTTTTGCAGGTGTTTTAAATGGTTCTCCATGGTATTGAAGAGAAAGGCCAAAGGCCGGGAAAGACGTTTCCCGTGCCTTCTATACATTAAAAGAAGCCATCTACGGGGCTCCATTCCACGTTTTATCAACGCTTTATGGGCGCCGATACCATAAAGAGTTCTGCATGGCCCTGCACATCGACAAGACACTGTGTTTAAAACAAGATTTAAAAGAGTATAAGTTTGAAGGATAGGGCATGGCAGAGAAGAAGATTGAAGACAGATTTAGGGAATTACGGTTAAGAATAATTATCAAAGGCCTAATTCCCTGGATTAAAACACAGTCAAAAGGAAATCATAAGTGTTTAAACTGACAGAAAGGCTTCCACCACCTGCGTTTGAGGCGAATTGATTCCTCAGCTACTACAAGAGCCACCTGTTGCCTCAAACCATTCAAAACAGAGGTCGAAGTTATTGATTAAAGAAATATCTGCCTCAAGCGCTGCCAAGATGTTAATTCTGCCACAGGAAGCTAATGCAACAAATATTCGCAGTTATTCCACACAATGCAGAGTCTTCTAAAGTCAAAATAAAGTTCTATTCGAGCTTAATTCATAAAAATAAAGACAGACATGAGAACCACTCTGTAAATCCTTCACTGAACCTCCCCAAAGCGCTGAAGTCCTTAAAATGTATTAATCGGGCTTGAGATGACTTTTTTATCAGATCTCACCTCCTCATCCTTCTATAAATACCTCTGTAGAAGATGAGAAGTTGTTGGTTGGTTGGTTATTGTTTGATCACAAGTTGTAATACTGAAACTCTTTGAAGTAAATACATAGTCTGTTGAAGTTGAAGAACAAATTGAAGTCTTGGAGATCTTGATGATGTTGTTGCATGCTTGTTCCTGAGAAGGCTCTATCATTGGATCCATGAGCTTGGTTGTTGGTGAAGTATTCTGAACCGTTTTATGTTTTCCCCTATTTTCATTATGTTCCATAATTTCTTACTACAATAGGATAGAAATTATTAGGCTAAGAAATGACTCCTGGAAGCACCTTAGACCTGTTCATCCTTCACTGTTTTATGTTTTCTTCTGCTGAAGTATTTTAGAGGCTTTAATCTTTCTCTTTAGTCTTCATGCTTGTTTATTTCCTTAATAGTTTGAACAATTGGTTTCAGCATGATTTATGGTTTTCCCTACTTGTCTGTTGCCACTTAAAAAACTGTTATTGAAGTCTCCCTTTGAAGTTCTTTGCTTATAGTGAATCAGAGAGGTCTGTTCTGATCTTGCCCTTTGTCCTCACTTAAACAGTTGGCTTAAAGGTCATTATAATTATGATCATAGATGTTTTTAGGTGTTCCCTCTTCTATGACTACAATTATCAGTGAATCTTTTATGTTTTCTAAGTCATTTGAGATAAAATCTTTGAGGAAATAGGGTGTTCCCCGAATCTTAGATTTCATTTTAAAAGTTGTTTTGAAATCATTATTTTCTTAAAGGTGTGATTTGAAGATTTCATGGTTAGCCCTGTCTATCAAAAAGCTCTTTATTGTTCAAATTATGCTTTTGAATCCCCTTTGTTGAGAATTAAACTTCTCTTTCCAAATCATTAATGTTCATCTCATTCCAAAAACAAAAGGATCCTGTGGCCAAGTTAGATTTTCCCTTTGATATCCCATATCCATTGATGAGTTGGTTATGACCTCTTCTTGACTCCATTGCCCAATGAACCAGATATTTCTCCATTATGTGTATATTTCCTAGACCTTTCATGTTCTGTTGTATCAATTCAATCCAACCAACCAAACAAACAAACACCTGCACTTAATAACTAGTCTAAAACCAATACTCAAAGCACACAAGATAAACCTTTGCAAACAAACTTTTGAGAGATCCCTCTCTGAGAACAGGAGGACTAGATCCTGTAACTCTAAAGATTGGTTCTGATGTTGCCTTGTCTTTTGATTTGCAAAACTATCAAAACACATGAGACTAATATGTGAGTGGTTTTTTATTTGAAAGGATAAATCAGCATTAGTTAGATGTTTTTTGAGAAATAGAAAGTGGTTTTGAGCTTGAGCAATGCAATCCAATATAATTCGAACACGTAGCAGGCGGCAGTTTCTCAAACCAAATTTTTTCACAAAATTTTTTAGGAACTTTGGTCGATCACTTTAAAAATGCGAAATGAGCTGCACACCGTCGGATGTGGCGGAGTGGAGAGAACAGTTGGGATTTGATTGAAAGCTATGGGGTAAATGCACTAGGGCCGGGCTTTTATATATTAGCCGGAGATATGGTGAGTGAAGATCTACGGTTGAAGTTTAACCCGATGAGAAGTGGTGGGGACGGGGGTATATGTTATCGGGTTAGATGTGGACCGTTAGATTTAGAGGGATGATTGAAGATCAGACGGCTAATAATCAATGCGATGGGGGAAAGATAGGGGGCTGGGGATTGTTCATCGCATCCGATGAGAACCGTCGGATCAATGGGATGAGGAGATCGGATGGTCGATATAAAATCCGAAGGCGGTGAGGGATTTTTAACCAAGGTTAGAGCTTTGGTAAAAGGGTATTTATCGGGAAAGTATAAAAGGTTAAGATTTTAACCTTGGGTTTAAGGGAAACCATAAAGAGTAGTGGGATATTTGAATAATGATATTTTTAGCCAAAGGGGGTTTATTTTGGGTATTATTAAAACATGTGAGGATAATCAACTTTGGCTAAAGTTATAATAATGGTTTTTTGGTGCTATTTAATAAAAGGGAGTTATATTAAATAGGAGAAGGATAATTAATAAGGAGTTAAATAAAATATGTTAGGTGTTAATATGAAAAGGGAAGAGTGAATACTCAAAACATACCATTATAACCAATAAAATTGAAGATTAAACCAAAACTTGCATTTATGATAATTTCATCACTTCTACTTAGGATAAAGGTTATTTTGAGGGTTTTATATTTCATAAGATGTAGGAAGTTAATCAAATGGGATTAGAGCATCATTAAGTAAAAATGAGGTTTTTACTTATGATTTTTCATGTAAATGAATACATGAATGGAAAATGATGTGATTTTTGGGATTAATATAACAACTTAACATTTTCAACTAGTCAGCCATAGAGCCTTGGGTCCGGTCCCAACAGTAGTCAAGGAAATTCCTTGAGCCTTTCTGACTAATATTCTAGAATGGTAAATGGATATGGGGAAGGGAAGTTAGTTATTTGCAGCCCTGGTGAATAACATTTGAAATGATGCTTCTCACCTTCTTCTACCTATTAGCCACCAATAAAATTTGTGATATCAAATAGTGGCTAAATCATTTTTTGGAGCCTTCAAGGAAGAAGTCTTATTGCAAATATTGTTATCTCTTGAAGACTCATGAAGACACCATGCCCATTATTTATTCTTCACTGTTGTTTCTCTTTTTAACTCAGAAATTCTGCTGGTTTCATAGAGAAAAGACTACTGCAAAACACCATTTTTCCCTTCCTTCTGCCTCAAAACTAATCTTCATTTTAATTCCTTTTTTCCCCATGGAATTCCTCTATTTTCCATTTTTCCCCTTTTCCCCTTCATAAGATCCATTTTACAAAGTTTAAAACCCCTTTTTAAACTTTTCTGAAACCCCCAAATCCATCAAAAACTGTGAAAAATTTCATTAAAAATAAGTTTTTTGACTATATGCTTAAGCCCCTTTGGGCTAAGTCCTAACCATTTCCCCACCATATGCCTTGGTGCTGGAACCAAGCACTAAGCCCTTTCGACACTTATCGCATAAGAGAAATCGGCCTGCGCAAGTCTATTTCTTTCGTTAAAGCCTCCGATGTGATTAGCCCTTTGTTTATAAAACCTCGATATTATTGCTGTTTCATATAACCACAGAGCCTACATCTAGTGCTTAAACCTTGTGAATAAACCCATCTCCGATGTAAATTTCCTTTGTAAAGCATAAAAACCCACTTTTCCTAAGTTTTGGTCTAAACCCGCCAGAGCAATTTTTTTTAATGAAAATGAATAGATTGAAAGACCAGCACCATGCTTTTGATGCTGATTGGCCCTTATACATATAAGCCCTGGCCCTTTTTCTTTCCCATGTATCCACAAGCCCCCGCAGACGGGCGCTGAGCCTTCTATAAAACCCCCCCGACACCATAAAACCTTTGTATTTCGTTAATTTTTAGTTTTCATAAGTTTTAAAGGGGTCCCACCATTCATTATTTAAAACCCATTCCCGACCGTTGATCTAAAGCTGATCAATGATTGGCGCAATATCGCATCGCAATTTTATCAGGCACATTTTATTCTCCCTTCGGATTAACTACCCCCGATGGATCCTCCATCGTTGGATCTATCCACCACATCTCCTATCCAACGACCCTTATTTGCTCCGATCATAAGCCTTTTTCTCCGCCTTACACCCCTCTGATTCATCCTCCACCGTCAATATGATCTGTAGATCGATGGCCCATAACCAATCGCATCAGCGCCATTCAAGTCCCCCCCCCCACTAATCGCATGCCTCTGATTGCATCTGGGCCACCCACGTGTCTAGATCGGACAATACAGATTGTGTTTCCTGACTTTGGTTAAATCCATGCGCCCCGCTCCATAAATGTTTTTGGCCAATCCTCAGCCGTTGATCTCTGCAAATCAACGACCCTTGTTAACCCTTTCTCTCCCTTTGTATTATTTCATTTAAACCCCAGTTTCAATCCTAGCCATTGATTTGTTCCATCTAATGGCTCATATTAACCCCAAAAGGCCTGGCTCCTATGGGTCCTGCCTCCATCCAGATTTGATCTCCACCGTCGATCTCTTGATTTGATGGTCCATAGTAAAACCGCCCCACCTCCTTTCCCCCGCGTATCTATCCAATTATTGCGCTCGTTCTCCACCGTCAAATCTAAGACCCCAGATCTGACGGTCAACGCTCGTTTTCGCGTAACTTCAAGCTCGAAGGTTAATTTCCTGAGGGCTGCACGATATAAGTTGTTTTGAAATGCCACATGTTGGGCAGGAACGCATATCGCATTCAAAAAGGAAAAAACACCTCCCTGCCCTTTCACCGCACGAAACCCATGGTTTTCTCCTCTGAAACCACTTTTCCCATTTACATTGTGTGTTATCGTGCGCGCTCCCCGCCGTTGATCTCTACGAATCAACGGCTTGGATTTAATCTCTTATTACACATTTCCCTCCGCCTTCTTCTAAAGGATTTCAAAGATCAACCACAGCCATTAATCTCTGAGGCCTTTTTTCATCCGACGGCCTAGGATTGTTCAGAAACCTCGAATGCCTTTTCAATGCATTTTTCTCCAAAAAAGGTTTTAAACCTTTTCTCTTTGCAATTTCTACCATTTCCCTATAAAGTGACCCCTTTGCTTTGTTTTCTCCCGACTTATTTCCACTGTTGATCTCTGCAAAGATCAAATGGCCCACACTTAATCCTCTGCACTGTTTTCACCCACTGCTCTCCTTTTGACCCCCGCGAATAGATCTCCATCGTTGGATGACCTCATCCAACGACCATGCTCCTACCCGAAGCCTCCTAAGCAGTTTTGCCCAATAATGCAGGATTTCTTAATTTTTTTTTGTATTTTGCAGGTTTTAATGGGTTTTCCATTATATTAAAGAAAATGAAAGCCGAGGATGACGATCCTTCAGGTTTTCACTTATCAAAAAGAAATCATTGAGTAGGGTTCAACTCCACGTTTCGTCGATGCTTCATGGCCATTGATGCCATATGGACCCTTTGTGGCACCTGCACATCAAAAAGACATAGGAAATTAAATCAAAGCTAAAAGAGTATCAGTGTTGAAGATTAAATCAGCTGAAATGAAGGATTGAAGACTGTTTTCACAGTTTTGGAGGATTACGGTTAAGATCGAAAATCAAAAGCCTAATCCTTTGAATTAAAACACAATTAAAGACAAATCAAAGATTTATCAGTCAAGAAGAGCCTCCACCGCCAGATCAGAGGCTAATTGATTCCTCTCAGCTACCCATTGCCACCTGTAGCCTCAAAGCATTCAACAGAGGCCGAATTATGATCAGAAAATAAGATATTTTCCTCAACGCAGCTGAAAATTTAATTAAGCCAAACGAACTTAATGCAAAAAATATCAGCAGAGTTATTACAACATGGAACAGAGCCTTAAAGTCAACAAAAGCTCCCACCGAGCTTAATTCTTAAATGTAAAACAATTAATACAGACAAAACATCTATAAGCTTCTCCATTGAACCCTGAAAGGCCGAGAAGCACTTTTCTGTATTAATTGAACCTGGGAGATGTTTTATCCCCTCCCACCTCCTCATTTCTTCTATAAATACTTATGTAGAAGATGAGACAATGTTGGTTGCAGAGCTTTGAAATATAATTGTGCTCGAATTTTCTACCTGTAAATAGTGTTCAAAGGCTCTTGAAGCTCTGTTTGTGATAGAATAGTTAGGCTGAGAAGTGAAGATGATTACTGAACTAAAACATTTGACCTAAATATTGTAACTAGTTTGACATCAATAACAAGCTCTTTCTTGGGATCATGGTCTATATCACTAGTGAAGTGCTCCTTTCTTTGTAATTGTTTTCCTTTGTGTATGCCATTTTGTCCATTATTTATCTGATAAAGAACAACAAGCATAGAGTTAGGACCTACTGTTTACAATACCCTTCTCTGACTGATAAGCTTTATCTCAATGTTTTCCTCTAAATTGATTATTTAAGAATGATTCAATATAGTTTAAGCAGTTAGGAATGCTGGCGTTCCCTCGTCCTACTGTTTTCTTTAAAAATATTTCTTGAATGTTATTTTCATTGTTTTCTTATTAAATTTGGACTAGAAAAGTGATGGTGAGCCCTGTTTTCTAGCTTCTTTCTCCAAAGGTAGATTCTGAAATTTTCCCTTAGTGTTGGCTGAAAGCAAACTAGGTTTCAAAGTACCTTATCTGATCTTAACTTGCACCTCGTTTCTCTTATGTGTTTTCATACTTTCTAAAGGTAATTATGCAGATTACTGGATTGTTTTTCAATTAAGTTGCTTTAATAAGAACTTGCCCAAGAAGTCTATGGTTAGCCCTATCCTTGGTTGGTTTTAAACAGTTACTTGAGAGGCTTTTCTTGTTTGGACTGACTATAAATCCTTGTTGAAATTATTATCAGTTTCCACCCCTCCAACACTTTATTGTTTCCATTCCATCTTTTTATCTCAAATGATCTTGTGATATAGATGACTTGCCGCTTGAAACACTCTTGATGTTGTTACTCAATTAAACCCTCTTATGACTCCATAGCCCAATGGACT
The DNA here is from genome assembly GCA_034641835.2 of Pinus albicaulis. Lineage (NCBI taxonomy): Eukaryota > Viridiplantae > Streptophyta > Pinopsida > Pinales > Pinaceae > Pinus > Pinus albicaulis. The sequence goes on along the minus strand of CM076582.1, from coordinate 472,022,781 downwards.
AAAAACTAGCGTTATATCTATCTTTTTAGCCAAAACTTGTTCTGATTGCTTGCAACTTCACACCTTTGAAACTCTTTCCATTTAGGACTTTCCACTCAAATAATAATCATGCTCAACCATCCAAAACAAACAAAAACCCTCGGACTTCATAACTAGCCTAATATCATTACCCAAAAGCTTTAAAGATAAATCCATCTTTGCACTTATTGGAGAGATCCCTCTCCGGATTTAGGAGGGCTAGATCCTAGAATCCCAAAGTGGTTTAAATATTGTTCTCTCTACGATTTGACTTTGCCAATATTCTGCAAATAGCGGGGAGAGCACGACAAACGGGAGGAAAAAACTTGTGCATATATCCCTGTGTTCCATACATATCCGTTGGCATAATGTGTCCATTAAATGGCATGTCAAAAGGACTTGGTCCATAACCCATGTATGGGACACTACCATTACAAACCATGTAAGCATATGATCCCCACTATGCACCAGAACAACAAGCATTATATATGCACGTGCAACATACGACATCATACACTCTCCAGCTCCAAAATCCTGTGATTCTCTCCACTGCATCTCATTAGTTGTAACAATGATAAAGCACCCAACATGCATCATTTCAAAATATATTCATTTTCTTGTAATTAAGAAAGGAAATTAAAATGAGAATGAATGATACAGAGGTAAGGAAAATCCAATGACACTTTTCAAAACATCAGTTATATAGGAGATTTTAGCACTAGGAAATATGAAGAAAATTACACAAGGGAAAAGGAGCTAGATCAGGTGTGTTTGAAGGGAATTTCATGCTTAAGTGTTAGTAGTGAGAATAGGATTGTTCTCCAGTGAGGTAGTGTTGCCCAGTAAAGAGATCAATTGCTAAAATTTCTATTAATAAAATTCCACAACAAACTATGATGAAGGTACAGAAATTTCTGTTATCAAGGTACAACAAACTATGATGAAGGTACAGAAAATCAAGGTACAACTCCTCAGGCAGCATTATATCCTATAGAGGGCCAGATATCAAGGATTCCAACTTTTAGGACACTGATTTTTTAAAGTCAGATATTCTGGCTCCTGGTTCTCTAATATGGGCAACATGGTCTCCTAATGGCATCCATGAAGTCAATTATAAAGGTAAAACAATACTACTTTTTTCAGTCTTAGAATTAGGTTGCAATGCAATTTTTTCTGCTTATGCCTGTAGTTTTTGATAGGCTTGATTACTATCTTCTAATCTTATTCACCTAGGAGTCTGTAATTTGAAATTTGAAGATTTTTTTGGTAACCGCTGGAGGACATATCATTCCTAGAGAGAATAAAATAAATTTAGAAGTTTTGGAAAACTTTCAAAATTGAAGGCACCTTGACATGCACATTAATCATCTCAATATTCTGCTTTTCTTCAAGCAGGAGAAGGATTTGCCATGATATCAGGGACAAGCATGGTGACACCACATATAGCTGGCATTGCAGCTTTGGTGAAGCAGAAAAATCCTGATTGGAGCCCTACTGCCATCAAATCAGCATTACAAACAACATCAACATTTGTTTTACACATGGGGATGCCCTTGCAAGAACAAAATTAATCTGGAGAAGATAGTCCAATAACTCTTATTTCTGCCACACCCTTCGATTGTGGAAGTGGTGTAGTGAACCCTAAGGCTATGCTTGATCCAGGCCTCATTTTTTATGCAGGCATGGTTGTTTTTGGGGTTATCCAAACTTTTTAATATCTGATTCCTCTATATAGAGATATTTCTATTTTTTATATCTAACCATATTCTAATTACTCCACAAATTGATTTGAAGGCTATGAAGATTATGTAAGCTTCCTCTGTTCATTTTCAGGTTTTTATAGGAATTTTGTTGCACACATTACCAGTTCAACATGTGCCCCAAAAATTGGGTGTCCAAAAAATATTAAAACTCCATCCATAACTGTATCAAATATTATTGGATCAATGACCATATTGAGAAGGGTTACCAATGCAGAACAAGTAGAAAAATATACAATTCCCAGCTCAATGCCACCGGATGTGTCACTAATTATAAAACCTTCAGTTCTAATGTTGGAAGAAGGGTAGTCCAAACCATTTTGGGTGACATTATTTTCCAAATCTCCCACTGGAACTTATAGCTTTGGTGAAATAATACTGATATAAGTGTTAGCAGTGAGAACAAGCTTGTTCTCCAGTGAAGTAGTGTTGACCTGTAAAGAGGTCAACTTCTAAAATTTCTGTTAATAAAATTCCACGGCAAAGCAGAGGCTTTTCCCTGTTGGGTTCCCTAGAAAAATATTGTGTTATTGTGTGTGACTAACTCTTTATCTCTATTTCTATTATGCTTCTTATTTAGTAGAGAAATTATGTGTTTCGGTGAATAGAAGTTGTATTAGATTGTTCATCATAGTAGTTGCAGAATTTTCAAGGAAATTCTACATAGTTGATCGATTACATTCACTACTGGAGTTTTCTGAACTCAAAACAAGTGTTAGAATAAGATGTACTACATTCACTACTGGAGCTTTCTAAACTCAAAACAAGTGTTAGAATAATATGTACGACAATTGCTTGAAATTATACCCAAAGACTTTAATAACAAAATTTTAGCGACCATATGATGCAATGCAGTTGAACTGTTTATTATTGGTTTTCGTTCCATTGGAAACATAAGCTCCAACAAAGGATTTGATTATAGATTTAGATGAACAGATACCTTTAAATTGAAGATGTATCTTTATATTCACATAGATATGATGTAACTTCTCTGCAATAATAAACCTATATTTTTTACTCCTTCAAAGTTTTTCTCCAATTTCATGATTCTATCCCTATATCTCTTGATGTGTGTTGTGTTTTATAGTTTATTTATAATGATAGAATAAATGAAATTATTTGGTTTTACATAGAGATGATTGCAGTCTATATGGAAAATATAGGAATCAACATCAACAATCAAGCAGGAATGACGGATCTTATAGTGGAGTTAAATTTTTCCTAGGCCTAGCCTGGAAAGAGTGGCAATGGAATGGAGTGGAATTCTCATATTATAATCAATGTTGTGATGACAGAATGCATTTCTTCTCGAATTTGGAAGTTTGAACCCCCAATGTCAATGGATTAAAAAGAGGTTTCAACAGAAAGGTTAGAAATAGAATTCATTATGCTACAAGAGCAGCCAACAAGGTTGTTGATTGGCTTTCTAACATGCCATTGAGTGGCAAGTATATGACATCATGATTTTCAAAACCTGAGGTTGAAAGGAAGAATAATGAATTATTGAAATTAAACTTCAATAATAAGTCAAAATGTTGAGACTTCGAAAAAACACTAGGCCTTGGGGAGCTGACATAGACGTCCCAGTTTTTTCAATTAGAAAGATTAAGGCAGGATGCCTTAAGTTGCAGGACATCAAATTTATGGACTGATTTGCAAATCCCTCCATAATTTGTGACAATGGTGGCAGCCATTAGTGAGTAGTATAAATCATAGTTTAATTCATATGAAGTTTATGTTTGTTCTCACACCTGGAGAAGAACTAGGCTTGTTAATTCACTTTCTCTCTGCATTATCTCAGTCTCTATTAGCCATTAGAAATGAGAAGAAGGCTAGAAAGGAGAGGAGCAAAGCCCAAACGCTCCCTCAAGGAACTGTGAGGGAAGAGGGTCATGCTTGTCAATTGCATAATTAAAAACGATGGGATTTGATGGGACTCCTCTGAGGAGACAATCCGGATTGACAAGAAATACGTTCATAGGAAGGAAGAGTTCTCCACGTGGAATGATACTAAGAAACCCTGTGGGAAGTGAAAATTTTCCATGAACATATGCTCCTCAAACAATAAATTCATGAGTCACTTATCAGTGTGGGTGAGAGATTTCAACGAGTGGAGGATAATACTCTGTTTTTTAAGTTGGAGGTGAGAGAAATCATCAGGGAGGTAATGGAAAAAGCTATGGCATAGTTTGATAAGTGAGTGTGGAAGCATGAGGAAGCCAAGAGGGCTGCTGATATTGAGTTAAGGATAGAACATTGCTGCAAGCTTGACCGCATTTTCCATCTTTCCCAGTTCAATGAAAGACTAAGTTCAAAGTCAAGGAGATTAGATTGTACACTGATGGTTCGAAAAGAACAAGCGACTAAGTGGATGCCAACAATGTACTACTTAGGCATTGGGAGAGGTGCTTGGAGCAGCTGCCTCACTTAATCATTCTGCCAGTGATAAGCTCAAACAACAATGATGACAACCCAAGCCAAAAAAACAAGGCAATCCATAAAATGTGCAATAAGTCCCCATTATGCTTATTAGTTGTGAAAGGAGGGACAAACAATATTTGTATTGTTACTTCTCTTAATAATGCTGAAAAAAATTATGCAAATAGCAGAAATACCCTGAAATGCAAGAATGCGGATGGAAGAAAAATTAGGAACTGGGAAGTGAGAATCCCAAAAAATAGAAATTAAAAAAAAAAATGAAAACTTGAAAGATAAAGAAGATATAAAATAGTATAAATGCAAATATATTTCAATATTTTACTTCTTAAACGATAAAGCATGAGCAATTACATCATGATTCATGGTTCATATTAAAAGGATCAATAACTTTTTTTTGCATATTCATGTTGTCTAGAGAATGTTGAACACTCCCCAAAGAGCAGGGATAGTCCCAGGACAATTGGAAAAGCTATTTTTACTTTTTTTAAACAAGTTGCCAATAGTCCTCATGCGCTCAATGAAGGGGGTTTAGAACTTTATAAACTCCTAATCCCTCTTCATTTCTCCTTGCATATTTCTTTCCAAAAAATAAAGGTTTTGATTGTTAAAGGTCAATGATTTTGGTAGAATATCTACCATTCAAACCCAAGAACTAAGCCAATGGAAGTCCCTCATGGGAAAATTTCTTGTTGTAATTCCTATAATTAAACAAGAAAAAAAATGCAGTTAGCTACCTCTTGAGTGGGTTTAGTAGCCTCTGGAAGCTTCTCCTTTAGCATAGAGGCTTAATCCTACTTGTCTGAGTTCATGCCATTTCTTCGGGATCCAATTTCTTTGCTTTGGGACTCTTCGGAGGATGGGTCCAAGCAAATCCGAGGCCATTTTTCTATTATGATTCGATATGTGTGGTTCAATGCTACCATAGCAAGAGCTTGCAGTACACCGTGGAGTCTCACCAATCTCAACAAAGGTCTCGACAAAGGTTAAAGAAGTGCATGGAAATGAATGAATAAGAATGGCTGCTAGGGAGTGTCAATGAATTCCAGGTGTCCCATGGACAAAGTGTGTTAGGAGAATTTCATAATAGGACTTGCAAGAGGCAAGCCTACGATTTTGATAAGGGGATGGACAAATAAGTTTCAGACAAAGGGAGACTTTGGGCTAGACACGTCATTATTTTTTCAATGATTTGGTTGGGTTCCCAAGTTGCAAAAAAAGTAAGGATATCTATGAGGGCATGACAACTAGGGAGTGCCAAGGTGTACAGGGAATCCCACAAAGTGCTAACACATGTTATAAATATCCAAGGCATGTTACGCATTCCAAGATGTGCTAGGTGCTAGGGTGTGGCACCAACACATGCTAAGGAGTTCCATGGAAACAAAAGGGAGGATTAGTTTCAATTGCATGGAAATGAATGAATAAGAGTGTGTGATAGGTAGTGTTACCGAGTTCTAGGTGTGCTAAGCAGAGAGTGACAAGGTATGTTAGGTAGTGCCAAGGCATGATAGAGTGCTAGGAAAGCATGCCAAGGTGTGCTAATGTGTGCCAAGGAGTTTTAGGGAGTGCTAGAGAAACACAAGGCAACACTATTTCATAATGCATGGAAATGAATGAATAAGAGTGTGTGACATGGACTGTAAACGAGTTCCAAGTGTGTTAAGGAGGAGTGACAAGGCATGCTTGGCAGTACTATGGAATGATAGAGTGTAAGGGTGGCATGCGGCCAAGATATGCCAATGCATGTAAGGAAGTGTTAACTGGGAGTGTCAGGGAAACACATGGGAGCACTATGTCAAAATCATGGAAATGGACAAATAAGAGTTTGTGATTGGAAGTGTAAGTGAGTTCCATGTGTGCTAAGGAGGGAGTGACAATGTATACTAGGCAGTGTTAAGGCATGCTAGAGGCCAAGGCGACATGTCAAGATGTCCTAGGTACTAGGGTGTGTTAGTGTCAGTCCAGTCATACTGCCATCAGTGATCAAAACTGCTCTTTTGCATTTGCATATTAGGTGTCTCATACCGAATAAAATTTTACCATTCCGCTAGGTCATGGATTCATTGACGGTAGTAATTTTTATCAATTTTCCCTCATGAGGTACTCGCTGATTTTCCTCCCTATGGTCTTCAGTCATTAGTCTCTTTCATTCTCAAAATCATATCAGCAGGTCATAGGATGGGTCTCATTAGTCTCTAAGGTTTCACCACGGTCAAATTAATGAGTCAAGTGTCAATAAAGATCAGCAAGGTCATGAGGAAGTCAATAAATACAAAGGCACAACACCAGGAAGACCAAAGATATCATTTATTCTGTTTGGTGCAATTTTCACCTCAAAACCATGTTTTGAGGTGAAAATATAATACTTTGCTTCTCAGTCACAATTCAGAAGTTGTTATCTCCACAAAGTGATGTTCCTGCCTTCAGAGAAGTTTTTCACAGCATGTTCGGTACCAGATCATTTTCTAAGCAGATCCATCAGAAAGAACTCAGAAAAAGCTTTCCAACGGTATACTACTCTCTCAAAACTGACTTCTGGATTGAATTTTATGCTTAAGTGAAGTAAAAACCCTCTATTCCCTAAGCTCCCCCATATGTCCCATTTTCCCTTTTAACTTTATGTTCATTTCCCTTTAAAAACCCCTTTTTTCCCTTTCCGATCATAAAAATCGCATTACAAAACTTGGAATACATATGCAATCTGATTAAAATCACTTCCCCTTTTCCACACCCATAGACCTTATAAGCAAAGTTATATCATATATAACCCCCCCCCCCTCCATATAAACCACTTCCCCACCACGCATATAGTCAAAAATTTATAATATAAAGTTTAAATTTTTATTTATAAATTGCAATCGCAAAACTCTTTCGATCGCAACATCTATATGAAGAGCTCCGATCAGTCCATCGCAAACACTTGCAATACGATTAATCGCACAGAACTCCGATCATCGCAATCGCAAGGCCTGCCCCGACTCTTCCGATCGCAACATCCCCCTATTGATCCAGCACCGTCGATCTTCCCCGCCGATCGGACGACTCTCATCTAATCGCACCATCACAATCGGCGCTTCCATAAGTCCCTCTCCGATTGACATCCTCCGATTGACATACCCCCGATTAACCCACAACCGTCGATCTTCCCCCCCGATCCAATGGTCCTCCGCCAATTGGACATTCCAATCGCAATGTTCTCCGATCTCGACATCCTCCGATTGCGACTCTCGATTCCCATCCGACCATTGATTACCCCCGCCGATCGGACGGCCCACAATGAATCGCATCTCCTTCGATCGCATCGCATCGCAAACCCCTTATGTTCCGTTGCGATTGCGATCACTCCCCGCTCCCAATCTCCGATTGCGATTGGCCCTTGGGTCCCACCATCAATACTTCCGCCCATACATATAATAAAGGCCTTTTTCCTTTGTTAAACCCGAAATTTGGTTTTAAATTATATGCAAAAGGTTTCCCCCCAATCGCATCGCAAATATTATATGCACCATCCTGCTCCTCCTCCCATTCCAATTGCGATTTGCGATGGCGCTATTATATTTCATTATATGTCATATATCCCTCCGCCCTTCTCCGAAACTCCGACTGCGATTATACTATTGTTTCAGATTCATGTCTCTGCCCCGCTCCCGATTCCGATTGCGATTTTTATATGACTCCTGCCTCTTTTCCCTTCCCTTTTCCCATTTAAAAATGAATTTTTCCCTTCACAAAAGCATAAATTCAATTCAATTTATTTCAAACGGCAGATTAATAAAAATTCGGTTTGCTTCAAAGGGGCTAAAGGGAAGCAAAACGTCAGAGGCCGAGAAACAAAATGTAACAGTCACATCTTCAGTTACGATTCCTCCTCCTCCCATCGATCTATATTCCCACAAATTATGTCTATTTATTGTAAATTCCAATCATTTGTAAAGGATCAGAGTTCTGGGAAAAGTGTGGAAGAAAAACTCTGCTCTCCATTGTACAGTATTGGCACGGAATTAATAAAATGATGCAGCTCTGATTTGTGGGATTCATGTGGTATGAGTTTTAGCATATGTTTCTCTTCTGTGTTTCATACGTACATTGTTATGTTTCATCATTCATTTATATACATTTCCAGTTGAATTTTTCGAAGTTCGAAAGGTAGAATCCATCTTATATGCTCTGCCTTGGGGACTCATTCATACTCAGTGTGTTTTCTTCTGTTTGAAAAGGATCCATGTATTATGCCCTTTTCAGCTCCTCAGCAGTCTTCCCATTTCGCCTTATTTCAATTTGATTGTTAAACCTCTTGCCTGCCTTTCCCCATGAAATATCCTGTGTCCTTGATTTAATTCCTCAGCTCATGCTGTCCTTTTGTCCCATACATCCCTGAAAATTCAGTCATTTATCAAAACCCTTTTCATAGTCATATATCTAGCCTAAAATCAGTTTATTATCGTGTTATTGAATATCTATTCTACGGAGAGAGCCCTCTCCTGTCCTTGTAGGGCTAGCTACAAGGCTGAGCGTGGTTTAGTTGTTACCCTGATTTTCCTTTTTCAGCCTGAGGTTCAGATTGGGTGCTAACATCTCTGGCGACCATACTGGGGAACGCAATTACAAACTTTTTGCATGGAAGATTTATCACCCCAGTAATATTTTTCTTCTAAAGTCTCGATGATGATATTTCAGAGCTTTCTAGGCTGATATAAATATTGTACAGTAGTAATTTGACCACACTGGCTTCAAGAAGATATACAAGGGCTAACCCTGATCCAAATCCTCCCCCGATGTTTGAAAATCCAAATCTTATCCCAAGAATAGTCAGAAGACAAGAGGGATCGCTAAGTCCTACACCTATTCTCAGGTCCCATACTTGGCCTAGTGAGTGGTTTTTTGTAGAAGAGCTTTCTTTTGATGAGAATTTTGAGCTTTCTTTGTTTAGAAATAAGTCTGAAACTGTACTTGAAGACACGGTTTTAGATCCAGAGTTTCTTGTAGATATTGAAGTTCAGAGAGAAAATTCTTCCATTGATGACTACATTTTGAATTCACCTCAGTCCATCACTGCAACTTATATTCCTGAGCCTTCAGAATCATCAGGAGCAGCATTCCATCCTCCTGATTCATCAGCATTCCCATCAATCAATTCCCAGTTTTCATCTCCTCCATCAACACCTACCTCAAATTCCAGCACTACAAACGTTGTGGTAAATCCTCCCAGAATTATGGCTGCCCGGTATGCACCCTTGGTTTTACCTCAGGTTCTCAATGATATGCCTGCTGATTAACAGAGTAAAATTACTATCTTTGATGCCACTCAGGGCATTACAGCCCAGCAGCATGTTGACAAGATGAATGACTTTTTTGACTTGCATGAAGTGGAAGAGGAAAATGTAGCTACCAGGTTGTTTGTTCAAAGCTTCGGAGGTGAAGTGAGAAAGTGGTTCAGAGCTTTACCAGCAGGCTCTATTCACACTTTACAGGAATTACACACACAGTTCTTAGACCGATGGGAGGTGAAAAGGAATCCACAGCAAATTCTGTCTGAATATGAGAATATTAAAAGAAATGCGGGTGAAACGGTGCAAGACTATTGTTTTAGATTCAATACGGTATACAATGCTATTCCGGCTAACCTCAAACCTCCTGTCGATTCAGCTATGCTGAGGTTTCCGGATGGTTTTGATGCTGATATGGCATATCAACTATGTGAAAGAGATCCACCGTCACTTGAAGAAATGCAGAAGATGGCAGTAAGCGTCGAAGCAAATCTGCTGGCTAGAAGAGCTCGAGCCAGAGCTGAAAGGAAAGTCGTGGTGAAAGAAGAAGCATCCCCTTCAGACATAAAAATAGACACACTAATTCGTACGATGGAAAGGATGGTTGATCGATTAACAATTTTGGACAAATTGGAACCCCAAATAAGAAATCCGAATTTTAGAGGTCAGCAGCAGCCACAATTCAGGATTAGGCAGAGAGAACAGAGGGCACAGGACCAAGCGGCACCACAACAGTAGATTAGAACGCCATTACAGCAGAACTACATGCAAGGGTCTGACTCAGATGACAATGGTCCCCTGTTTGAAACCAATCATTTTTTCACAGCTGATGGTGAGCCCATTTTCCTCACAGAAGATGAAGAATACATAGTGGCGACTCCAGACATTCGAGGGGACGAAAATTTCATCCTGAAAAATGACATAATGTTAGAAGAAGAATATTATGATTATCAGAGAGGGTATATGAACACGCTGTCAGCCCAGCAAAAGCAGTATTCTCTAAGGAACAGAAACGTCGCAATCAGCCCCATTCAAAAAATAAAATAACTACAAATTGAGGATGAGGCACAGAAGAAACGAAAAGAGCCGGCCAATCCTTCATCCAGCAAAGCACCCGCAGTTACTAATACAGCTGAGAACGCTGCAAAAGAGAAAAGCAAGCAGAACACAGCGAAAGAGAAAACAGAGAAGAAAGACCCTCCTACTAAAGAGGTGGAAAAAGCTCCCTCCTTTAATTTAGAAAGTGAAATTTCCAAGTTGAAAGTGTCCGTGTCTTTGATCGAGTTGGTAAAGAATAGTGTATATAAGAGTCAGGTATCTAAAGCCTTGCAAATAGACCCTCTTTCTGATATGGTTAATGTGGAAGATGACTACCCTGAGCTAATCTTTCGTCCAGCCACAGGAGAATCTGAAGAAAACGAAGTCCCTCCCTTTTACCTGAGTCGTAGGTTGCATGAGTTTGTCTTGCATAACGCCATGTTGGACTCCGGGGCCTCGCATAATTTGATGCCCAAAGCTGTCATGGAGAAGTTAGGCCTTGATGTTACTAGAAAGTACCATGATTTGTATTCTTTTGACTCAAGTAGGGTCCATTGTATTGGTCTCATCAAAGATTTAGTAGTGTCTTTAGATCAAATCCCAGCCAAAAATGTCTTGATGGATGTAGTTGTGGCCGATGTCCCACCATGGTTTGGAATGCTTCTATCTAGGTCTTGGGGTGAAAAACTTAAAGGAACCATACAGCTTGATTTCTCCTATGCCACAATCCCTGTATTTGGCCAGTTGAGGAAGTTATATAGGGAGAAGAAAATGAAATATATGATCACCAGTAAAGACAAGCCAGTGAATCATCCCATCAATGCGGTCCACACATATTTAGAATCGTTTGTCCTATATTCAGATGGTGGTCTAAATGATGAGGATGTTCAGTTGGTACAAGTGGAGGAGATACCTGAGATTTCAGAAAATTTCAGAGAGGTCCTCAAGCAGGAGAAGGACAAAGCAGCAAGTACTTCTGAGCCTCCTGACTGCCAGTAGCAAAGGGATAATGAAAAGCCAGAAATCAACGCAAGGTGAAAAGAAGGAAGAAACTAAATTTCCGCATCTGCAAGAAGAAGAAGAAGGCCTGTGGAGTATGGATTTTGATGGAGCTGTTGGTAAGGATGGAGCTGGCATTGGAATATGGGTAAGGAGTCCTATGTTTCAACCTGAAAAGGTCCCTAGTAATGTCAGAGTATGTGCTTATAAGTTGGCCTTTGAATGCTCTAACAATGAAGCAGAGTATGAAGCTCTGATTGCAGGCCTCAAAATCTTGAAAAAGTTGAAGCCAAAAAGGATTTCTGTGTATGGCGACTTTGAGTTAATAATCAAGCAGGTTAAAGGAGAATACCAAGCTAAACATCCAAGACTGAGGGAATACAGAAATGCAGTTCTGGACATTTTGAAGACATTCCCAGAATACACTTTGACAGTGGTACCCAGGATGCAGAATCTTATTGCTGATTCTCTCGCCACTACTGCAGGTAACCTGAAGATTCCGATGAAATCCAACAGCAAATTTGAGATTCATGTCAAACATAGGCCTGCTGTTCCGGATAATTTAAGGTATTGGCAAGTATTTTGGGATGATAATGAGATCAATGCATTTTTACAGGGTGATGGAAAATTCAAGGACACTCCCATAGAAGGTGAGTATGTGGTTGATGATCAAGAATTGGAAACAAACCAAATGGACATATTGCAGCTGAAAGATAATATAATTCCTAGAGGTATTATACCTCTAGAGGAGCTGTTTGATCAGGACGATGTTGCAAAGAAGCCAAGCTTGGTGCCCACAGAAAAAGGAGTTGAAGATGTGAATCTTGGAACACTTGATCAGCCCAGGTTTGTGAAATTGTCAAAGACATTGTCCCCTGAAGCGAAGGAGAAGTATGTGAAGTTGCTTTCTGAATTTTCTGATGTTTTTGCATGGGATTATTCAGATTTGAAGGTATATGATAAGAACATAATTCAGCATACTATTCCTATCAAGCCGGATCAAAAGCCATTCAGACAGAAACTGAGAAGAATCAACCCAAAGTTGCTGCCATCCATCGAGAAAGAGGTAAACAGATTGTACAAAGCTGGTATCATAGTCCCCATTAGATTTTCTGACTGGATTTCAAATTTGGTCCCAGTACGAAAGAAGACTGGAGAAATAAGGTTGTGCATAGATTTTCGGAACTTGAATAAGGCTTCCTTAAAGGATAATTATCCACTTCCGAAAATGGACCATATTCTGCAGAGAGTAGTTGGAGCATCCAGGATGTCATTACTTGATGGCTACTTAGGCTACAACCAAATCTTGGTGCATGAGAAGGACCAAGATAAAACTGCCTTCACAACACCCTGGGGAACCTTCCAGTATGCCAAAATGCCTTTCGGACTGAAGAACGCAGGAGCTACTTTCCAGCGTGCCATGGACATTTCTTTTGCCAATGAAAAAGATGTTTTTTTGGTTATTTATTTGGATTATTTGACAGTGTTTTCAGGATCAGATGATGAGAATTTGTACCATTTGAGAGTGGTTTTTCGACGATGCAGAAAGTTTGGAATTTCTCTCAATCCCAAAAAGTGTCTCTTTGCCATGGATGAAGGCAAGCTGCTGGGGCATATCATCTCCAAAGATGGTATTCGCATCGATCCAGCTAGAGTAGAGGCAATTCAGCTTATAGACCTACCACGAAACAAGAAGGAGATTCAGGCTTTTAATGGTAAAATGAACTTCTTGCGACGATTCATTCCAAATCTGGCTGAACATTTGAGGGAAATGACTAATATGTTGGAAAAGGAAAGCACTGTTAAATGGAGTGAGGAGGCTATCAAATCATTCAATCTGGTAAAGTTTGCTTTGTCCAATGCCCCAGTTTTGATCAGTCCCGACTACACTCAAGATTTCATCATATTTTCGTTTGCATCTGAGCATACTCTAGCCGCTGTTTTAATGCAAAGGAGAGATAAAATATAAAATCCAATTGCCTTCTTCAATAGGACTATCAGAGATGCTGCTTTAAGATATAACATTATTGAAAAATAGGCATTGGCTCTTATCAAGGCATTGAATGATTTTAGGGTCTACATTCTACATTCACATACTATAGCATATGTCCCCAACACGGCAGTGAAGGATGTGTTGATGCAAACTGATCCAGAAGGTCGAAGAGGTAAGTGGATAGCAGCCATGTTGGAGTACGATCTGGAGATCAAGCCCACGAAATTGGTCAAAGGCCAAGGCATGGCGAAATTGATGGCCCAATCAAATCTGCGTGCTTTAGACATAAACCTTATAACCACAGTGGAAAAAGAGGAAGATGAATGTTTACTGGTTCCCATTGCAGATATTTTTCTGCAGTCCCCGTGGTATTCAGATATCGTCTGTGTCCTTCAGCATTTGTCACCCCTACGGGCATGTCCAAGAGTAAAGGTAGATCTCTGAAGCTAAAATCCACAAAATACTGCATTTTAGACAACGCTCTGTATTGGAAAGATCCGGGAGGCATTCTGCTTAATTTTTTGGTTGAAGAAGAAGCGCAGAAGGTAATGCATGAGTTTCATAAAGGCGACTGTGGCGGTCACCTGTTTTGGAAGACTACAGCTAAAAAGATATTGAGAGCCAGATATTATTGGCCCACATTATTTTCTGATTTATATAAGACCGTGATGAAATTTCATGAATGCCAAATCTTCCAAGGGAAGAAGAAATTGCTTCCACTCCCTTTGAAACTAGTTTCGGTGAACGCACCCTTTCAGCAGTGGGGGCTCGATTTCATTGGAGAAATTCATCCCGCATCCTCAACACAACACCGATGGATATTGACAGGGACAGATTAATTTACCAAATGGATTGAGGCCGTCCCAGCCAGGCAAGCAACAGACACAGTAATCATTCAATTCCTGGAATCGAATATTTTATCTCGCTTCGACTGCCCATGAAAAATCGTAACAGACAACGCAGCAGCGTTCAGATCAAAGAAAATGATCGATTTCTGTGACAAATACAACATCGCGCTGGGCCATTCGACAGCATATTATCCACAAGGCAATGGCCTAGCTGAGTCATCTAAAAAATCGCTAGTGAATATAATCAAGAAAATGTTGGAAGCAAACAAAAGAAATTGGCACCGGAAGCTCATCAATGCACTGTTGGCAGACAGAGTTATCAGTAAAAGATCAATAGGTATGTCACCATTTGCGTTGGTTTATGGTACTGATGTTATCTTTCCTACATCCCTTATAGTCCTAGTTATGAGATTATTGCAAGAAGTTGACAGCGAGGACAATGACAATCAGCGAAGGATCAATCAAATGATCCACCTTCAGCAAACAAGAGAGGAAGTGTCACAGAATGCTATTCAGTTGCAGGAGAAAATAAAAAATATCTACGACAGGAAGACAAAAGCAAAAAGGTTTCAGCTGGATGATATAGTGTTGAAATGGGATGCTAGAAATGAAGACAAAGGGAAGCATGGTAAGTTTGAAAACCTGTGGAAAGGACCATACAGGATCTCAGCATACAGAGGACAAAATGCCTTCTTGCTTTCAGAAATGGATGGCCAAGATTGTCCTGGAGGAGCAGTGAATGGTAGGCTTTTGAAGCACTACCACTGTTGAAAACAAAGGATCAGGATCTATGTCATCATTGTATATACCATGTTATGTTTATCAGAGTTCATAGTACACAGTCATTAAAGTTTGGGGCCTGAGGTGAAGGCTATAAGACTTGGGTGATTTGTGTATGGTTTGGTTTTATTTCACTTTTTCAGTCTTAGTATTGAGTCAGTGTCAGTCTGCATTGTGTCAGCTTTTCAGTATTTCTAACTCCATGCCCAATGAATAAAGCTACTTGGTCTACGGTGTTCCTGGCACCTCCAAGGAGCTACCATCCCCATTGGAGCCAATGTTAGTGTCAGTCCAGTCATACTGCCATCAGTGATCAAAACTGCTTTTTTGCATTTTCATATTAGGTGTCTCATACGGAATAAAATTTCACCATTCCGCTAGGTCATGGATTCATTGACGGTAGTAATTTTTATCAATTTTCCCTCATGAGATACTTGCTGATTTTCCTCCATATGGTCTTCAGTCATTAGTCTCTTTCATTCTCAAAATCATATCAGTAGGTAATAGGATTGGTCTCATTAGTCTCTAAGGTTTCACCACGGTCAAATTAATGAGTCAAGTGTCAATAAAGATCAGCAAGGTCATGAGGAAGTCAAGAAATACAAAGGCACAGCACCAGGAAGACCAAAGATATCATTTATTCTGTTTGGTGCAATTTTCACCTCAAAACCATGTTTTGAGGTGAAAATATAATACTTTGCTTTTCAGTCACAATTCAGAAGTTGTTATCTCCACAAATTGATGTCCCTGCCTTTAGATAAGTTTTTCACAGCATGTTCGGTACCAGATCATCTTCTAAGAAAATCCATCAGAAAGAACCCGGAAAAATCTTTCCAACAGTATACTACTCTCTCAAAACTAACATCTGGATTGAATTTTATGCTTAAGTGAAGTAAAAGCCCTCCATTCCCTAAGCTCCCCCCTATGTCCCATTTTCCCTTTTAACTTTATGTTCGTTTCCCTTTAAAAACCCCTTTTTTCCCCTTTCCGATCATAAAAATTGCATTACAGAACTTGGAATACATATGCAATCCGATTAAAACCACTTCCCCACCACGCATATAGTCAAAACTTTATAATATAAAGTTTAAAGTTTTATTTATAAATCGCAATCACAAAACTCTTTCGATCGCAACATCTATATGAAGAGCTCCGATCAGTCCATCGCAAACACTTGCGATATGATTGATCGCACAGAACTCTGATCATTGCAATCGCAAGGCCTTCCCCGACTCTTCCGATCGCAACATCCCCCGATTCATCCAGCACCGTCGATCTTCCCCACCAATCGGACGACTCTCATCTAATCGCACCATCGCAATCGGCGCTTCCATAAGTCCCTCTCCGATTGACACCCTCCGATTGACATACCCCCGATTAACCCACAACCGTCGATCTTCCCCCCCGATCTGACAGTCCTCCACCAATCGGACATTCCAATCGCAATGTTCTCCGATATCGACATCCTCTGATTGTGACTCCCGATTCCCATCCGATCGTTGATTACCCCCGCCAATCGGACGGCCCACAATGAATCTCATCTCCTCCTCCGATCGCATCGCAAACCCCTTATGTTCCGTTGCGATTGCGATCACTCCCTGCTCCCGATCTCCGATTGCGATTGGCCCTTGGGTCCCACCATCAGTACTTCCGCCCGTTCATATAATAAAGGCCTTTTTCCTTTGTTAAACCCAAAATTTGGTTTTAAATTATATGGAAAGGGTTTCCTCCCCAATCAAATCGCAAATATTATATGCACCATCCCGCTCCTCCTCCCATTCCGATTGCGATTTGCGACGGCGCTGTTATACTTTATTATATGTCATATATCCCTCCGCCCTTCTCCGAAACTCCAACTACGATTATACTATTGTTTCAGATTCATATCTCTGCCCCACCCCCGATTTTGATTGCGATTTTTATATATGACTCCCGCCTCTTTTCCCTTCCCTTTTCCCATTTAAAAATGCATTTTTCCCTTCACGAAAGCATAAATTCAATTCAATTTATTTCAAACGGCAGATTAATAAAAAATCAGTTTGCTTCAAAGGGGCTAAAGGGAAGCAAAGCGTCAGAGGCTGAGAAACAAAATGTAACAGTCACATCTTCAGTTACGATTCCTCCTCCTCCCATCGATCTATATTCCCACAAATTATGTCCATTTATTATAAATTAAAGTCATTTTAAAGGATGCGATTTAGAGGAAAAGGGTGGAAAGAAAAAAATCTACGCTCCATTGTACGATATTGTGAAGATAATAAAATGATGCGGCTACAAAGCTACGATTTGTGGGATTCATGTGGTATGAGTTTTAGCATATGTTTCTCTTACGTGTTTCATGTGCATTGTTATGTTTCATCATTCATTTATAAACATTTCCATTGAATTTTCCAAGTTGAAAAGGTAGAATCCATATTATATGCTGCGCAGCAGGGGACTCATTCATACTCAGTGTGTTTGCTTCTGTTTGAAAAGGATCCATGTATTATGCCCTTTTCATCTCCTCAACAGTCTTCCCATTTCGCCTTATTTCAATTTGTTTGTTAAACCTCCTGCCTGCCTTGCCCCATGAAATATCCTGTGTCCTTGATTTAATTCCTCAGCTCATGCTGTCCTTTTGTCCCATACATCCCTAAAAATTCAGTCATTTATCAAAACCCTTTTCATAGTCATATATCTAGCCTAAAATCAGTTTATTATCGTGTTATTGAATATCTATTATACGGAGAGAGCCCTCTCCTGTCCTTGTAGGGCTAGCTACAAGGCTGAGCGTGGTTTAGTTGTTGGCACAGTTGCCTTTTTATTTGAGGTTGATTGGGTCTTAACGGGGGTGTACCAACACGTGCCAACGAGTGTTAAGGAATGTTATGGAAACACAAGGGAGCACTAGCTAAAAATTCATGGGAATGAATGAATAAGAGTTTGTGACTGGGAGTGACAATGAGCTTTAGGTGTGCTAAGGAGAGGAGTGGCAAGGTCTGCTAGGTAGTGCCAAGGAATGCTAGAGTGCGAGGGTGGCATGCCAAGATGTGCTCGAGTTCTGTAAATCTCGTTTGAGGAGGTGAATCAACCATATTTTTTGTCTCCGAGGATAGAGGTATTATTACCGTTTTTATGTCTTTGTCGGGTGAACCGGTTTTGATGCCCAGGATTGTTGTACTTAGATTCTACATAATAATGAAAACCCTCCAGAGCTAGTTGCACTGGTTTTTCCGCATTGGGTTTTTTCCGGGGACATTTGTCCAGAAAAACTGTGTGTATATGAGCATGTTATTCAGTATTTGATATGTATGTGTAGGCTACTAGTTGTATTTACTTTTCTAATTTACTAAATATTTCAAAACTTAACTTGTAACTTGATTCAAGTAGGAGAAGTAAATCAAGATACTACAATAGGGTTTCTTAGACTAAGAAATTTTCACATGGTATCGGAGCAATTGCAGATCAAGATGGATCTCTAGAATATTAGCTGGAGAAATTTGTGTTGCAGAGAGTAGCAAAAGCAACAGAGAATCCAGAGAGCGTAATGCATCACCAGAAGGACGTAGAGGCAGCAAGAGCCACACAGGGGTTAATGCAGTCCCAACTAGGTGACACAAAGACAGTGCAGTACCTTCTAGAGGGACGCAAGAGCAGTCTACGATACGTAGAGGTTGCGTTGAGCCAGTCTGCTCACATAGAGGCTAGCCAGGGTGACACAATCCAATATCGAGTGTTATACAGATTTGTCGTGGACCGGAAGTAGAGCTTCAGATCTTTAGCAGTTGCTGGTGGGGTGGAGATTTTGCCAGTGCAGAATCGTGCCTAAGCTAAGTTGACAAAGAGACGGAGGAGAACAGTTGCTCAACAAATTTCATTGCCAAAAGAAATTTTAGGAACGATCGTAGGGTGATCGAAGAGATTTGATTCGTTGTGTTTGGCAGATTTACAGGAGGAAATCAGTTGTCAAAGGGAGCAGAGGGTGCCTTTTTTTCCAAGGACCCTAGATCTGAGCTTCTATTGAGAAGCGAGGAGAGGAAGATCTGTTCCGACAAATATTTGAGTAGATGACACCTCATGGACTGCGCGATCAGGATAGGTTGGACGACATGTCCAACTTTGCTATCTGGAAGGCCATAATCCTAGTAGTCTTAGAGGCATACGACTTGAGGGAGCATGTAGAAAAATTTGTGGTTGTCATTGGGCAGGGGTCCTTCGGAAATTAACTTGTAACTTAATTCAAGTATGAGAATTAAACCAAGATACTGCAGTAGGGTTTCTTAGATTAAGAAATTTTCACATTCCCTAGGTCTAGCCTCATTAGGTCACCCAGGGCATCAATTTCCTAGGAATCTATCCAGAGGAAAAATTCTATCTCCTAGAGACAACTGCGTTGGTGGGTCCCTTCACTCTCCTAGGAATTTGGGCCAATTTTGACTATGGAATCTCTGGATACCTCAAGCACTAGCTCTAGGATAAATTTTTTCCTAAGTGTTCCCAAAGCTAGCATATAGTAGGATCGATTTGACCTATCAAAGTAAAAACTCTTGCCTGATCCTTTCCCCTCACCTTGTCCAGGATAGGAACATCATTGGTTTCTAAATTCCATCCCTGAACCTGG
Source organism: Pinus albicaulis (assembly GCA_034641835.2). Lineage (NCBI taxonomy): Eukaryota > Viridiplantae > Streptophyta > Pinopsida > Pinales > Pinaceae > Pinus > Pinus albicaulis. The sequence continues at coordinate 472,003,039 of CM076582.1, read as the reverse complement.
GTTGGTTCCACTTGGCCCTGTGTGGTCCCATTTGGTGTCAAAGGCCTTTCATCAAAGACCATTTGGGAATCCAAGTTCCCAAAGGATTTTAGGGATTTGAAAATTCCTTCATAAGTCTTATTCTTCTCCCTCAACCCTTTAATCCCCCTCCTCTCTCCCTAGAAGATAAATTCCCTTTCTTAAAAGGAAAGTAAGTCCCACTCTTTATTTTATCTTAGGGAAATGTTTTCTAGGGTCACTTCCCACCTATTCATTGACCTATACTCTACAAGTGACTTCCTAAACTACCGGGACTCCTCCCATCGGTGAAAGTTCGTGAAGAGCAAGGAGCCTTAACTATGGTGACAATGGGCTAAGCCTCCACCATTGCCCTTGTCCTAGCAATTTCCCTATTAGGAACCCCTTTTAGGTCCACTACTAGTTTGAGTGGTAACAAATTGTTCACAACTCCATTTGTGAACAACTCTTTGGTATGCCCACTTTTTCCACACTACGGCTCGAAGATGAGAATTCTAGGGCTATGAAGGTCGCCCTTCTTCTCACTAAATCAATCCTCTATAATATAGTGAACTAGTGCTAATTGGTTGGCCCAATTGACTGCTACTTTATTCCTTCAAAGTCAGCACATCCTTAGGCCCTATACACCTACCCTTCTACCAATCTTGTTGTCCTTCATAAGAACAAGAGTTAGGGCTCTTCTGTGACAGTCACCTAACAACCCTCCAACTGTACTTGGACTACCATCAATCTTCCCAACCATAGTAAATTCTTTTTACTAATCTAGGGCCCACAATATTGTCTTCATCCAGGGCTCTTCAAATCTGCCACTTAACAATGGTTTGAGTCCTCTCAAAATCATTGTTCTTGTGTATCGATAATTTGATCTTTGTTGTCAAATATATGAACAAATATGAACTAATCCTATTATCATCCTTCTAACAATCTGTTGATGACTGAACTAGGGTCACAGATCAACCACTAACAATCCAGTGAATACTTTTTTATAGGTTGCTTCAGATCTATGTCTAAAACTCTATGGATAGTCCACCAAAATCAAGTCCTTTGCATATCAATCCATTATTCATATGGCACATTTCTTCTGCATGCTTAATCTTCTGCTCAGGTTCCACCCTCCTTTGGATCTGTTGTCTCCACACATACTGAATCTGCAAACCATCTTCCAGATTTGCAGTCTATATTGCAGAAATAAACCTCACTCTAAGGGTCATAACCCGTCTTCTTCTACACAAATTTGTCACAACCTTAAGGGCATACCTTATGAACTAAACATGCTAGGAAACTGTCCTAACTAGGGCATTATACTTATGTACTTCTAATTGTTGCAGAACAAACCATATCCACCCTTAGAAAAAACACGACTCTTTCCTCCATAAGGGACTCGACCTAGCTCATATGGATCCATAGATTATGGACATTTCTTTGACTGAATCTTGACATGAACTTCAGATTTCAATGTCTACCCTCAAACTAGGGTTAACTCAGTCAATATTACGCCTATGTTGACTTATGTTATGGCTCTAAATTATAGTGCAAGCCCTCCTCCATTTATGTTGGTCTTTATCACAGACCTTGCGACCTACTAACCACCACAAGGCAAGATGGTATCAACCCTCTCTTCTATTTCATGTAGAAAATCTAACCAACGGGATTCAATCTGATCTTGTAATGTACTAAAACAAGATATTGAATCCTTCCTACAATTTGTGGAAACAAAACACGATCGCACATGAATCACATATAAGTAAGAGAAACAAGTTATCAATCGCACAACACAAGATGTATATGGGGAAGCAACTGCTCAAAACCCTCTATCTCTATTTTTTATTAAGTCAAGGAATCATGAAACAATACAATGCTTAATCTCTCTTGAGATTCTCCAGCACTCTGCCAATTGTCTCCTATTGATCTAAGCAAAATCGGTCTAGTACTTAGCCAATTCTCAGCCTTCCTTCAGCCTGCCTTGCTCACGCAATTCCTATGGAATTATCTCCATATTAATTAGGAAAATCAACCTTCCTTGATTGCGCAATCCATCATGGCATCCCAATGAATTTATAATTGCACATGGGAAATTTTCTATAAATACAACTGATAGTTATGTTCCTCTGAACTGTGTTACAATAAGGATCAAGGGTCTTTTTATTATTTAAAATAAGAGAAAACCCTAAACAACCAAAACCCTAACTCGAGGAGATGTAACACCAAGAGTTTATGGGCCCCGTTGGGGTTAGTTGGGCAGCCAACTTCTCGGGGTCGTAAATTGGTCATATGATCTTCGTTTGACGCACATGATACCTCGTTAGAAAGATCTCTCCGAGGACTACAACTACTAATATGATTTCTATGAAATCACCAAACCTTTCATGCCCAAAAATCATCGTTTGGGGCCTCAAAACGGCTTCGAAAGTTCAAGACCCGAAAAACAGACAAAAATAGTAAATTGTGCTATAATTAAGGAAACTGAAAAACTGAAAGAGACAATGGCAAGGGCCCAAGTGGAATAGGTGGGTGGCCACCAATATCCACCTCGATCACCTTAAATCGAATTTCTTGAGCTAACTCAATCATCATGACTTGGTTAACTGACACAAGTTGTTATGAGACGAAATTACAATTTATTGTCCAATTTATTTAAGGGAAAAATAAATTAGACACCTCACATTCCTCACTCCTGGTACATCAAAATTCCTCACCAATGTGGGTGCATTTTTTTTTGTCCTTTCTAGTCTCCAATTTAACTATTTCTTGTTGCAAATTTCAACACTCCCTCTCAATAAGAAAGGAATTCAATCTATCCCCATCCGGTACCTTTGGAATGTTCTGCATGCTACACTTCTCTAGTGTTGCACTTGAAAATCCTAAAACTGAATAGCCTCTGAACAACTAAATCAGTATAATGCATCTGTCATCAGAGTCTTCTGACTGCTGCTAGCTACTGCACCTGTCTAGTACTATATTCTCTGCACTGCTGCTGACATCTGCATCCATGCCCTTTGAACTATTGCTAACTCTATTTGTGCTCTAGTATTTGACATATGTCACTATGATTTTTGTCTTGCTGACATCTGTCTACATCAATATAACTGATCCTTCCTACTACTGCTGTACTGTGGGCTCCTCGTAGCTAGGTTCGATCCATGAGACATGCCATCTCAATGGACCTTGCCCAAATTTCTTATCTTGGGATTATGTCTACACATAACCCCACCTTACACCTCGAGGTATGGCTGCTCCCTCTTCCCATCTAGCTCGAAATTTCCCCCTCATGGAGGTCTCTGCTTGACTGGACGCTTCCACTCAGTCTCGCCTCTGCTTCTCCAATTGTGGTAGCTACTCCACAACCTTTTGAGACTACTTCTCATGAGGATGCATGTTGAGAGGTAATTTATGCTCCCTCTAAACCACCAAGTCTCTAAATTCTTCCTTTCTCCTCAAAGCTTTGCATGCATCCAGTACCTCAAGTGCATATAGGTTCTTGACTCACGCACAGTGTAATTGTCTTGAAGTTACAAAAAGTTTCTAAAAAAGAGTTGATTTTAAATCGATGATATCTCCCTTATCCGAGCTCCGATTTGACTGATTTGTTTTTCCATTTGGGTAGATTTTTGCAAGGAATCCAGATATTCTATTTGTTTTTGAAAATTTTACACCAAATAATCAAATATTCTCTACAAACTCGCCACCCAAAAAATTCTTTCTCTGATACCATGTAGAAAATCTAACCAATGGGATTCAATTTGATCTTGTAATCTACTAAAACAAGATACAGAATCCTTCCTACAATTTACGGAAACAAAACACGATCGCACAATCATATATAAGTAAGAGAAATAAATTATCAATCGCACAACAACATGATGTATTTGGGGAAAGCAACTAATCAAAACCCCTCTATCTCTATTATGTATTAATTCAAGGAATCATGAAACAATACAATGCTTAATCTCTCATGAGATTCTCCAACACTCTATCAATTGTCTCCCATTGATCTAGGCAAACTCGGTCTAGTACTTAGCCAATTCTCATCCTTACTTCAGCCTGCCTTGCTCATGCAATTCCTAGGGAATTAACTCCTTATTAATTAGGAAAATCAGTCTTCCTTGATTGTGCAATCCATCATGGCATCCCAATGACTTTATAATTGCACATGGGAAATTTTCTCTGTATAAAATTGATAGTTATGTTCCCTTTAACCTTTGTCTCAACTGGGTATTCCTTGAAACTGACATGCATGCAACTATTAATAGTGAATTATCAGTTATTTGATTGATCACTCATTGTTGTGAATTAAATCTAATTTAATTCACTGGACCTCTCACTAACTCAGCACTCAATTAGAACTAGTTAAACTAATTTTAACTCATTTAATTGAGTTAATTACACTTGCACCCCACTAATGCATCAACTTCAACTGGACCGCAAAAATATTAGAATTCCTCTAGATGCCTCATCTTAGACCCTCAACTCTAATTTCTTGAGCTAACTTGGTCATCATGACTTAATTAACTGACACAAGTTGTTATGAGATGAAATTAAAATTTATTGTCCAATTTATTTAAGGGAAAAATAAATTAGACGCCCCACATTCCTCACTCCTGGTGCATCAAAATTCCTCACCAGTGTGGGTGCATTTTTTTTTGTCCTTTCTGGTTTCCAATCTCACTGTTTCTTGTTGCAAATTTCAACATTTCAGAATTTGATGCGGCCTTCACAAAAAGACACCATTGAAATCACATGCCCATATTCTCATGAGAAACCTCTCTTAAGCTCGATCTGCCAGAAGAGAACCAACAATATGCCATCCTACTTCCTAGCACAAACCAACCATTAAGGTATGCAACATTCTTCTGAACCCTCACATGATGATCTTTCTCTTGTAGGATGATCATGACCTCCCTTTAGCAACCCTTACTCGGCCCTCGTACTCAACCTACTTTAGGACTACATCTCTCTTCACCCCCTTGATGTGCCAGATAGTGGGAATACATGTCAAACATGCTAAGATGTGCCAAGTGATAAGGCATGCCAAGATGTGCAAGGGTGTGTCAATGCGTATCAGGGACTTTCAAGACAACAAAAGGGAGAAAAAATTTAAACTACAAGGAAATGAACACATAAGAGGGTTAATAAGTCATCAATTTACCTTTTCCAAGAGGGGCATGCTAGGCACACTAACACTAGGTGGAAATAGGTGCCAAGTGCAAAGTCTTAGTGCATTCTAAGTGCCAAGTATTCCTTTGTTTCTTCTCATCTACTTTCCAACAATTGATCATCACAAGTAAATTTAATATTAAACCATGCCAGATCATACCAAGGCATCTCAACATATTCCATACATGCTAATGCTTTCCAGCTTGATATGTGTGGGGAGTGTTATGCATGTTATAGTGAAAGGGTGAAAATGTGAAGTTGGGAAACACTTTTTGCCCTTTTTTGACGTTGAAAATTGTAATTTTCTATGTTTTTCAACTTCAACTCCACTAAACTCATATTTTTATCGCAAATTATGCTTTGACATAAAAACAAGAATTGTAGAGAATTGTCTTACCTCCATATCGATATTTAAAAAAAAAAAAAATATTGACATATAGAGGGGTAAATTTGTTGTTTACTAACTGCATATACTTGAAATTTTCAGGCAAACATAAATAGTCACTTTATTATCCTTTACTTTTTTTAGGGAAGGTTATTCATTTTTTGGAGAAAAACCATAGCATCATAATCTGCATATATTGCACTAGTGCACAGACTATTTTTTGGTAATTTTCGGATCAAATCACTATTTTTTATTATTTTTGAAATGGATGAAGACAAAAAAACAGTGATGTTTCAGTACATTTTATTATCCTTTGATTTTCTTTTCAATGTGATCGTCAATAAGAAAAATGAGAGTACCCTTTTGAAGTAGACAGGGAGAGGAAGTGCACTATAATTTTTTTAAATTTTTTGGTGTCCTCGTTTGAAAGTTATTGAATTTTCATTCAGTGCAATTTTTCGAACAATGAAATTCCATAGTGACATAGTTTAGTAAAAAATTAATAAAAAATTGAATTTTTTAATGAAACTCCATAAATCTCACATCATCAAAAACTAGATTTAGAGACGAATCTAATGGTACTTGGTCCGACATATAACATTTTTTTTTTGTAGGTGTTCTGTCCCTCCAAAGTTGCAGGTTTCTCAAAACTACAGATTTTTTTGAGTTTTTTGTTGACCAGAAACTCTCGGCCGAGAAATTTTTAAAACTCTCGGCCGAGAGTTTTAAACCAATTTATGCGCGGGAAAACTCCCGGGCAAAATTTTTAAAAACTCTCGGCCGAGAGTTTGCGGCCGAGAGTTTTGTGACACAACTCTCGGCCGAGAGTTTTCAAAACTCTCGTCCGAGAAAATTCGAAATATTTAAAATCTCTCGGACGAGAGTTTTGAAAACTCTCGGCCGAGAAATTTAGTTGACTTTTTTTCTCGGCCAAGAAATTAAAAAATCCTCCCGAATTCTATCTCATGCCAAAAAGTGTTTCCCAACTTCGCGTCTTCGCCGAAGGGGAATGTTGAAGGGTGCTAAGGTGTGCTAGATAGTGATAATGCATGTTGATGAGTGTTAAGGATTACTAGGAAAAAACATTAAGGGAGCACTAAGTAAAAATTCATGGTAGCTAATGAATATGAGGAACGTGTGCCAGAGACTAGTGTTAATGAGTGTTAGTTGTCATGCCAAGGAGGGAGTGACAAGGTATGCTAATCATTGGTAAGGCATGCTAGGGAATATCAAGGCATGTCAAGAATTCCCAAAGTGTGCTTGGGAGTTCCAGGGTGTGCTAATTATATCATGTGCCAATTAATAGTGCCAAGATATGCCAATACATGCTGGGTGCTAAGGATGTGGCGTAGGGTGCCAAGGTATGTCAATATGTGTCAAGGCAACAAAAGGAAGAACCAATAAGAGGGTTAATAAGTTAGGACTTTATCTTTTTGAAAAGGGGCATGCTAGGCACACTAATAATAGGTCCCAATACATGCCAAGTGGCATTGTGTGCCAAGTGCTAATGTATGTCAATGCATTCAACCAAGGTGTTCCAAGGCATGCTAGGGACTATATGCAGCATGCCAACACATGTTAGGAGAGTTCCATGTTGTGCTAGTGCATGCCACCATGTGCTTGGGCATCAGTGTCATCACAAGATGTTCTAGGTACAAAGATGTTCCAAGACATGTGGGGTGCTAAGAAATGTTAGTGTGTGCCAAAGCATTAATTTAAGGTGTGCCTAGATTGTTGAGGAGTGTTAGGTCTTTCTCATTAATAGAATTGTTAGAGCTTGATTATCTATTAAATAATATATTTCCTACACACAATAGTGGAAATTTATCTAAAGGGAATTTTCTAGATAATAAACATAATAGATATGAATCATGTGTTGACTCATAGGAAATCTCTATTTGACTAGTCATTACTTGAGGGAAATAATACACACTAATTACTTCTTAAAAAATTGACTGACCCTAACCACTATGGCCTTGGACATATTATAAAAAATACTCCACAATAATGGCATTAAATTGTTATCTTTTGACAAAAACTATATTAACAGGCACATAGCGTCATCAAAAACTCATTGGAATGATTAATGATGACGAACATTTTTTGACCGTCACCAAAAGTAACAAAAAGAGCATTGGTGAGGGTCATTAAAAGTTCGTCACTAGAAGTTTCACACAAGAGAGAATTAGTGATGGGCCTTTAACGACCCTCACCAAAAGTGTCATTGAAAATGTCTTTGGTGACGGACTACTAAAGGACCATCACTATATCCCACTACGGTGATGGTTTTAATTATAATGATGACGGACATTTTTAGTAAAGTCACGAAAAGTAACAAAAAGAGCATTGGTGAGGGTCATTAAAATTTCGTGCTAGAGGTGTCACCAACAAGAGAATTAGTGATGGGCGCTAACATTTTACCAAAAGTGTCATTGAAAATGTCTTTGGTGATAGACCATAAAGGACCATCACTATATACACTTACGATGATGGTTTTTAAAAAGGGCCAGTCACCATATGTGATATTGGTGACGGAACCTTAAGGTCTCTCACAACTTTATTTATCATAATCATATGTTTTTCTTGTAGTGTTTCCCCTATATTTTAAGGCCAGTTAGTGCTATGGTCTAGATAAATGGTTAAATATGTTGGAAGGATATATTTCGGTCCATAATTTTTCTGATAGGGAAAATATTACTTTTGCACTTCTCAAAGCCGCCCCCCATGTCAAGGACTAGTGGGAAACTTACTGTGAGTAGAGGGACAAGGACGAGACGTCACTAATTTCAACTTCGCCCTCTTGGAATTCTTTCTGATATGCCATTATGGAACAATATTAGCCTATCAGGAGCTAATAAGATAAGTGCATAAAATGGACCACACTATGGCAGGAAAGAGACCAAGACGTGTCTAAGTTCATGAATATTTTTCATACCCTACGCATGAAGTTGGGTATCAAGGATTCTGAGTGGCATCTAGTACTCAATTATTGTGGTTTTCTACACATATACATCCAGGAATAAATGGAGTTCCTGGACATCTCCTCACTTGGTGTATCTTACTGATATGATGTCAAGATCAAGAAAAAAATTAAATAGAAGAAGCGAGACATTAGATCTGTGAATCCAAAGTAAGGAAAAGGAACCTTCAAACCACTAAAAAAGGATAGAGCCAAGGTGGACTGACACAATACAACCCATCAAAGCACAAGCAAAGGATAACACCATGAAGATTAAGAAGGACACAGGAAAGTGGTGTGAACCTCACAAGAGCACCACCCACAACAAAAAGGAGTGTCGCACCAAGTAGTCACTCGTAAACAAGTTAAGAGATTCAAAGTTGGATGCATATGCTGAATCTATACCATAAATTGAAAAAGGGAATGACAAGGGGAAGCAGATTATTTATTTATAAACCAATGCTACCATTTCCACCACAAAGGTCTAGAAAATTGAGCCTAAATATCCAAAGCGGGGGGGGGCATCTCTTCCACTCACAGATGTGGGTGAAGCATTCTCCACTATAGTTCATTGTTGAAAATGGGAGCCAAAAGAACCTCATCTCAGTAGAGGTCATTAAGCCTTTGGGCCTACTGACAACACCACAATTTCACCCATACACCATCAAGTGGCTCCACCAAGGACGAGATCTGTGTGTTCGGTAGCATTGTTTCCTTCCCTACAACATTAAGCCCTTCTCGGATAAGATATTATGTGATTTTACATCTATTGAAGTTTTTGATATTTTATTATTCCAACCATACTTGTGGAAGTGTCATTATCTATATGATTCTATACCTCACACTGTTATTATTACTTTGGGAAGAAAATTATAAAGGATGCGGTAGGTAGCCTTGCCCACCACCATTTATTTGATATTTGTTGAGCAATGCAGTAAGATCATCTCCCACATTGATAAATTTGTTTATTTATAATTCACTCTCAAAGTTAGGAGTAGATTATGGCCACATCCATGGCCCCTATAAAGGGTTCCTTCCCGCAGTAGAAGAAAATTCATAAGGTTTTGGAAGAGTACAGGGACATCTTCTCCTCACCCATAGGGGTAGATTTGCACTAACAAGTTAATAAATTGATTGATCTCACTTTCAAAGAACCTATACCCAATGGGCCAATATATGATCTCTCTCCTCTATAAAATAAGGAAATCAATCGACATAACTAGGAGTTGCTACAAAAAGGGCACTCCGATGACCAAGTTCCTCACCTTGTGGGAGCCCAATTATACTCATACAGAAGAAGGATAGGACCTGCAGATTCTACATTGATTATCGAGAACTAAATAAAATCATTATCAAGAACAAATATCCAATCCCATAGATTGATGACCTTCTTGACCAACTCAAGGGGGCCAAGTACTTCAACAAGATTGATTTGAATTCTGGTTATCCCCAAGTTCCAATAAAACCCACAGATGTATGAAGGCCACCTTCAAATCCAAGGAGGTCATTTTTGAGTGGTTATTCATGCCCTTCAGGTTGACAAATTCCCCGGAAAATTTTATGATGATGATGGATTACATATTGTTTCCTTTCACCAACTTGTTTGTGGTTGTATATCTAGACGACATCCTCATCTTCAACAAGAGTTAGGAAGAGAACTTGAAACATATTCGACGGGTCCTTCAAACCATGTGGTAATAAAAAATATGTTCCACCTTTGAGAACTTCTCCTTTGGCATGAACTAGGTCTAATGTCTGGGCTACATCATTGATGAACAAGGTGTGCATGTGGATTCGACTAAGATCTAAGTCATTTGGGATTGGTAGGCTCCAAAAAATCTAACAAATTGTCATAGCTTTTTGGGCCTTTCCAATTTATGTCAAAGGTTTGTGTTGAGATTCTCTCATACCACTTAGCCTTCGAATCAAGTTACCAAGGTTGGAGTGATTTTTTTTTTTTTGATTTGATTTCCAATAGAATTCATTCATTGAGCTAAACATTGATTTTGTTGTGCCCTAGTACTCATATTTCCAGACTTGCAACAACAATTTAAAATTGAGACTTATCCCTTCAACTATGTTAATGGTGTAATTATCACCCAACAAGTGCATTTAATGGCCTATCATAGTGAGACACTCTTTGATATGATTCATAAATACCCCAACTACGATAAGGAGATGTATTCTATCGTGCAAGCTTTCCGACAGTGGAAACATTAGATTCCCGAGAATGAGACAATCATCCGCACAAGCCATCTACCTCCTTAGTTTATACAAACACAAGGGAAGTTCCAAAATAATTTCCATCAGAAATGGTGCACATATCTACAACAATTTCATTTGAATATTAAATACAAGAAATGTGACACCAATAACGTTGTAGATTGACTCAGTCAGCCCCCCGTTGTGGAACTTACCATTGTTCTCAACTCTTGTGGGAATGAGACTTATGGATGGCCAAAGTTATACAAAAATGATCCAGAATTCACCACCAAATACCATATTCTGATGGATCACAAGCAAGTGCAATACTTCCACTTCCAAGGCACACTGTTATGTTACTTGGGGCACCTTTGTGCTCCTTTAAGAAAGGATGTCAATTTGATTTGGGAGGCACACTACAGTCGATTCATGGGACATTTTGGTCTAAACAAAATAGTGGCGGCATTGCAAAAGTATTTTTATTGGCTAAAACTTAGATAGGATGTTGGAAAATGCCATCAGGAAGCCAACCATTAAGAATCAAGGCATGTACACTTCTTTTACCACTCCTATCTCCATGGATTATATGTTTGGCCTTCTTTCTGCCAAGCATGGTAATGACTATGTATTTATGGATGTTGATACATTTTTTTAAGATGGCTAGATTGGTTGCTTGCAAGCAGAATATCACAGTAGAAGAAACTGCCAAGCTCTTCTTCGAACAAGTGTGTGTGCATTTTGGGATCTCGTAGACCATTATGTCAAATTGGGACAACTGGTTCCTCGGAGCATTATGTTCATGCCTCTAGTCGTTGTTGGACACAAACCTCACCAAATCAACAACATTCCACCCCCAAACTGATGGCCAGACATAATTCATCAATATAATGATAGTGCACATACTACATATGTACAACTCCAAGCATCTACGAACATGGTATGAGATTCTTCCTTATGTGCAGCATAGCTATAATAGAGAACTCCATAGCTCGACTAGAAATAATCCCATTTTAAGTGGGCATGGGATTTCAATCATTATGCCTAATTAATGTTGTCATGCCTCATGAAACTACATAGGTAGAATATGCACATGTACAGTCTGAAGATGATAAAGCCACTAGGTTTATTGAATGCATCTAGTACATCATCTAGAAGGTTCATGATATCCTAGATAAATATAATGCCAAGTATAAACAATGTCATGATCAACATCAGGTGCCATGTAAGTTTCAAGTGGGCAACAAGGTGTGGTTGCATCTATAAAAGGAACGCATTACGAGAGCCCACCAGAATCTTTGACCACTTTGATACGGACCTTTCACCATCATTAATGTCATGGGTAACAATTTTGTCAAGCTAAGTGTCCCTCCATTCCTTGGCCTAAAACTTGTATTCAATGTGGACTTCCTTCGAACATACTTTCCATCATTATTGGACACATCAAACATTGTTGACCAACTTACACCAAGAGAGCTCAATCCATATTGCATTGAACATGACACAACTGATTAGATAATGGACACACATGTTAAAAACACTTTCCAATAGAGGATGCAACGATATCGGGTTTTCAAATTTCTCCAGCTCCTGCACCAATGGGGACCACTACTTCTTAAGGTAGGAGGATTGATCCATGTGGATATTGGTGGCCACCCACCTATTCCACCTGGACCCCCAACATTTTTCCTTTCAGTTTCCTAATTTTTAGCACAATTTCCTATTTCGACAGTTCTCTATTTTTGGTAGTTTTTTGGGTCCAAAACTTCTAGACCCATTTTGAGGCCCTAAATAATGTTTTGTGTGTAAAATATAAAACATGTATCTTGCGGATGATGCTTGCAATCGAAATTTTTTTCCTGATATATAAATTTCTAGTAAGCTATCGTGTGTGCTAAATGGAGATCGTATGCCAAATTTATGACCACGGGAATTTAATGTACCATGTAACCCAGTGGGGCCCACAAGCTTTTAGTGCTTCATCTCCTAGGTAGGTTTTTGGATGTTTATGGTTTTCATTAGAGCCTCATTGTAACTCAGTTCAGAAGGCATGTAGTTGTCACATATCTTATTAGAGATAAGCTACCATCGCTTGAGCTAGTTTGTTTCCTTCCTACATGTAAACAATTTTCAACAATTGCTATTTATTAATTGAAGTTATGTTTCTTCGTATGTGTGTGTTTTTTTTGAATTTGCATTTCATTTTTTTCCCTCATAAATATAGATCATGGTATTCACAAAATGGATTTTTAGATTCATAATGTTATATAGGATGTAACAATGGAAGATATGTAAATGGGAAAAAATAATTCTCATAATTGTTAAAGTATTGATGTGTGAATAAAATACAAGTTTTCCTTAAAAGTTTGTACAAAGAAAACTAGAAAGAAAGGTATATCAAGGTTGTTGATGAAATGAAAATATGTTGAGGTAGATATGTAAGGTAATAATGTAGTGAACCAACAACAAGTTTAAAAAAATGTGGTAGAGGGATGGCCATAATGAAAGCCACGAAGAATGAAAAAGTGTTTGAGAAACAAGCAATAGTGGTGTATCTTTAAATAGTGATGATGATGTAGTAAATGGGGGATGGAAAGGTAGGAAGCACTATTGGGTGGGACTAGTTTGGGGAATAAAAAACATTCTATGGGAGAAATTTTAAGTAGTGAGCCCAATTGGCAAAAAGTGAAAGTAGTGTGTAAAGTTGAAGAGGTTGAACAAAAAGATGAAAGAGTTAATGTCATCTTCCTTAAAGTTAAAGGATGAAGATGAAGAGATTGAAGAATTTATGAAAAGCATGTGTCATTTACTGAAAATGATAATTTATAAAATTTAACATACAATTTTATAAGTCATTTCATGTAGATTTAGACTATGTTTTTAACAACATATTTAGAAATTTTGACAAATAAATGAAATTATGGAAATTAAAAAAACATTTGTACATATTGGGAATATGAAGGTTTGTACTATGAATTTGAATGGTTGAATGGTTAAGATAGTTCAAATCCAAGAACCCAAGAAGCATAATCATACATATGAATATTGCAAATGAATTGAGGGATTTTATCTCTATTTTTTTTTTTGGGGATTTGATCGTGTATGTCATCGTGGAATCCATAATCTTGTGCATATGATTTGTGAACATAACAAGGCCTTAAGGCATTCATTAACATTGACCATAATAAAATGTGTAGAGGGTATTGTTGAATGTATTTGCATCCATCCTTTGTGATAATGAATTGTATGTGTAATGCTTGTTTAAATTAATTCATTTGCAATTTTAGTGCTACCTGTGAGTGTATTTGTTATGTGACTTTTCGTTTTAACCCCCACATAATGCATCAAGCAGTATACAAGTGAATGGATCCTAAGATTAAATGTTCCTTTATGGAGTAGACAGTTCCAAAAAAGAGTGTATTGTCTGGTAAAATTGCTTGAGAAGAAGAGTGGGTGGATCTGAAGATGGAGACTCCTTGTTGTAATACATAATTTCAACAAATGGTGAATCATCCAATAATTTTTTTTTAGAAGAGTGATGAGATTATCTTCAGTATATTTGTAGAAATCTAAGCTTCACATATACTGTAAATAGTGGCAAGAATAGTCTTATAAAAGAGGGGAAAGTCATGTAAACTAAATTTTGAAATTTTTTGTCCATGTGAATTAAAACAATATAATATCATTTATAGTAAACTTATTGAAGAAGACAATATGAAAGGAAGAAATGAATTTTGAATGAGTGGTAACATAAGAAAAAATAGAAAAAATGAGGAAGATGATGAAAAAAAGTTTCATGTTGCATGTGATGAAGAGGAATAATGTCATTGAATTGGCTTAGCAACGAGGAAATGTAAAAACTAATGTAATCCAAAAGAATGATAAAAATGAAGATAATGTGCACCAATATAAAATGAGCATGAGTATCCATGAGTTTTATGGAAATCTATTGAAGGATTGAGTAAAATTAAGAAATGAACTAATATTTTGACTACAATGAGATTGAAGATCCCTGGAGAGTGAATATTCCATGTTGAATATTAAGGAGGTATGCATGTGATTTGTGGTAATAATAAAGAAGGAAAAAAATTGGAGAGGAAAATACAAATCCAAATATGGGAAAGATTGTCATCAAATTGAGAGGTAAGTTTGTAAACTTTGATTATCATTTGAAAATCAATAAAAGATTGTTGAAATTCAAGTAGAAAAATAAATCCGTAGAAGAATGTTTTGATAAAAAATTTATAATGGCCAAGAACGATGGCCTTGTAAAAGATAGTAAAGAATAAATATTTAAGCATGTGGATGATTTGAAATTGTCCATTAATAAGATGATTTGTCTCAAAAGGTGTAAAGTATAGAGAATGTCTTTCAATTAGACTTAGGTGATGAAAATGTGTTGATGCAAAGAAAGAAAAAAAATAGGTAAAAAGGAAATAAGGAAAGAGAAATTCTTCCAAATTTGGTTAAAAAATGTCAATTATGAAAGTATGGTGCATAATGTTGAAGAAAGTGTGTATGAGATGCATGTTCCTAATAGCATGCCAAAGAAAAGTGAAAAAGATGGATTCTCCATAGAACAATGTAAGACGAAGATTGAGGTGAAGAATTTTGTTCATTAAAATGAAAGTAATCGCTAGTAGTAGTCTTCCCAAGAGTGTTTGAGAAGGCCAAAGATATTGCTACAATAGCTATAATGTTGCAACAAAAAATCATGTTACAAATAGAGTGATCTTGGAGAAATGGAGTTGTAGAGAGATAATGTTATATAGGATATAGCAATGGAAGATATGTGAATGGGCACAACTAACTCTCATAATTGTTAGAGTATTGATGTGTGAAGAACATAAGAGTTTTCTTGGAAATTTTGTACAAAGAAAACTAGACAAAAGATGGTGTGGCAAGGCTATTGATGAAATGAAGAAAATGTTGAGGTAGAGATGTAAAGTAATAGTGTAACAAAACAACAATAAGTTTAAAAATTGCAATAGAGGGATGGTCATAATGAAAGTGATGAAGAATGGAAAAGTGTTTGAGCAACACAAGTAATATTGGTGTATGTTTAAATAGTGATGATAGTACAATAAAGGGGGGATGGAAAGGTAGCAAGCACTATTGCATGGGACTAGTTTGGGCAATAAAAAGCATTCTATGGGAGTAGGTTTTAGTCATGAACCCAATTGACAAAGAGTGAAAATATTGTGTAAAGTTGAAGAGGATGAAGGGGAAGATGAAAGAGTTCAGGTAGTGTTCCCTAAAGTTAAAGAATGAATATGAAGACATTGAAGAGACTAGAAAGCTAAAATACAAATGGAGAAGAAGATAAAGTGGATGGTGGTTCAAAATGTTGTTGGAAATATTGTCATTGATGGCAAAGGAGCGGCGCTGAAGCGAGAAATAGGCGAAAGGACTTCTTGAGAACAAAGGCAGACAAAGAAAAGCAAGTAGGGCAAAGGAGACGGGCGGAAGAACACTGCACAAAGTGTAACGGTTGAATAGAGGCGAAGGTGAAAGGTCAAGTAATGGAGGTAGAGCACGACGAATATGGGAGAGCGGTGAAATGGTCGAGCAGTGGAGACAGAGGCAGCGAATATATAGGCAGTGAAGTGGTCAAGCGGTAGAAGCGTTAGCACAGCAAAGGCAGAGCGACAGAAGCAGCAAAGGAAGAGATAGCCGTTATTCCGAGAATCGCTACCTCAGTTGGAGGATATATATAAAATTTTGAGAATCGCCCAAGCCGGCGGATATATATATATGTACCTTAATTTCGAGATTTACATAGCCAGGCGTTATATATATATATAAATAAATTCCAAGAATTTCTACCTCAGCTAGAGGATATATGTATATAATTACAAGAATCATTACCCGATGGGTGTTACATATAATACATAAACCTTATTCCGGGAATCGCTTAACCCCAAGCGGTAAAACATATATATATATATGCAGCGTATTTACATATATAGCGTGAGATTCAAAGAACCAAAGTACTATATGGTGGGATACTCACCCAATCGCATCGGAGATTATAAAGGCAGCGGAGCATGTAAACAGAAAATTGCAATTGCGATGAAGCCCGGACCCGATGGGTGTATAAACGATGGATGATATATATTTGAATTCCGGCCTAATCGCATCGGAGCATCGCAGTATGGGCCTATCGGAACATCCAACCAAAACTTGTGATTGCGATTGAAAGCCCGGACCCGATGGGTCTATAAGTTATGTTTTTATAAGTTTGAATTCCGGCCTAATCGCATCGGCAAAACGCAGTGAACAGTGATCAATCGCAATCGGAGCAGGAGAAATCAATCGCAATCGGAGGAGCAATATATTGCATCGGGAAGCGTGGCAAGTGGGCCCAAAAGGAGTTTTTATATGTTTTAAACAAGTTTTATTATATACGCCGAGAATTGATTTAAAGACATATTAAAAGGCAGTCAGTGTAATGAAAGTTGGGTTATATATATATAAAAGAGCTGTCATAAATATAAAACGATGGTTGCAATGATATTAAAATATGCCACGTGGTCTGTGGACCCACGGGCCTCGGCTCAAGGTGGAGGGCGATTCTTTATATAAAACAATTGCGATGTATGTATGTTCCACTTGCGGAACTTCCACATCAACAAGACACTTATTGTATGAAAGGCGTTGGAATATGCCCAGATTTAAAAGGCAGCAGTTACACAACAGCAGAGGACAGAAAAACAAACAGAGCTGAAAAGAGATAAA
This sequence comes from Pinus albicaulis, assembly GCA_034641835.2. Lineage (NCBI taxonomy): Eukaryota > Viridiplantae > Streptophyta > Pinopsida > Pinales > Pinaceae > Pinus > Pinus albicaulis. Next base: position 471,985,586 of record CM076582.1, on the reverse strand, counting down.
TCACAATCACAGAAAAGACAGACACAGTCAAAGAAAAGACAAATGCGCAGCGATCCAAAAGGCTGTATGAGTGAGCTGGAGCTCTCATTGTAATTAAATGTAATATTTTAATTGGTTTATATTGTTTGTGATGCATTGGCAAGTCTCCGGAGGAAAACAAAGCTCCCACTGTAATATTGCATGTTGTTATATTTTCTGAATGAGCGAGTGAAAGAAATGAAAAGGCAGAAAGCGAAGAGGTATGGCTGTCCATTCCAAATTCTTTGAGGAATGCTAACAGTCACAAGAAAATTCTTATAAATAATATCATCTAGATATGCAAGTAGAAAAAAGAGAGAGTAAATCTAGAGAAGGCAGAGTATAGAAGTAAGGCAGAGAAGACTAAAAGAAGAGCAAAAAGAGAAGCTGCAGAACAGAGCTGATATCTAAGGTAAATCAGCAAACATTCAGTTTGGAAAATTGAGGAAGTTGGAGCTTCCCTATCAAGTTGCAGCTTGATAGCTGTCAGTTGTAGCTGACTGAGGTTGGAGCCTCCTGTAGGTTGGTGCCTGCAGAAAATTGAAGGGAGTTGGTGCTTCCTTGCAAGTTGTAGCTTGCATAATTGAGGTAGGAGCCTCCTGTAGGTTGGTGCCTGCAGAAAAACAGTGGTGAGAGGGAGTTGGAGCTTGCCTTTGCATCAAAACAATAATAAGATGTGGTTTTCTCCCTTTATGGGTTTCCACTTATATCTGGTGTCTTTGTGCATGATGTTTATGTGTTGATCTGATTTATATCATCTGCTTAATACCTGCTGCTCTCATATTAAGTCTGTTGTTATATTATATTAATACTTGATGTTCACATTCTAAGATTACTCACATATTAAGTTGGACATGAAATGAAGGTGTAAATAAGGTTTAATAAAAAGTTTAAAAGATTATGAATGTGTTAAACTGATTCACCCCCCCCCCCCTCTCAGTTTAACTAAGAGTTCAACAATTGGTATCAGAGCAGGTTCCTTTGTACAAGTCTAACAACTGAAAGGAGATCCTAGGTTCCCAAGATGGCTAGTAAAGAAGGATGCTCAACCAACAAAGCCCCTTTCTTCACTAGTGAAAATTATGCTTTCTGGAAAATCAGAATGAGGACATACATAATGTCTCTAGGAATAGAAGTCTGGGCTGCTGTGGAATTAGGATATGCCCCAAAGGCAACTGATACAGAGAAAGAAACAAAACAAGAGTTTGTGGCTAATGCAAAAGCCATGAATTCCATCCTGAATGGATTGTGTGAAGCGGAGTTTATTAAAGTAATGCACAAAGACTCTGCCAAAGAAATATGGGATACTCTTGAGAACATACATGAGGGGGACAAGAAAGTGAAGGTTGCCAAACTTCAAGTCTATAGAGCCCAGTTTGAGAACTTAAAAATGAATGATGATGAAGACATTGCCAGTTTCTTCCTAAAAGCTGCAGAAATTATTAACAATATGAAAGCTCTTGGAGAAAAAATGCCAGAAAGTATAATTGTACAAAAGATTCTAATATCTCTTCCATCCAGATTTAATCCAAAGGTGTCTGCAATAGAAGAAACAACTAATTGGGAGACCTTGACCATGAACCAGCTACTTGGAAATCTAACAGCCTATGAAATGAGGCTCCCACAGAAGAAGCCAAGTACGAGGGAAGCAGCCTTTAAAACAGAGAAGAATAAAGAAGAAGAGGGAGACATATGCTCTTGCTTGGATGAAGAAGAGGCAAAGTTTGTTAAGAAATTGGATAGAGGCTTAGGTAAATACAAAGGTAAACTCCCCTTAAAATGCTTTAATTGTGGAAGAGTGGGACACTATGTTGCTAAGTGTCCTCACAAGAAAGTAAGGAATCAGGCTCAAGAGTCAGAGAAAAATAAATCAAAGAACTGGCAGAAAGGAAAGAAGTTCAGCAGAAAATCCTTCTATGCTCAACAAGACAGCAGTACATCTGAAGATTCAGATGAATCCTCAAGTGAAGAAGGAACCTCTGAATTCTTATTGATGGCCATAGAAGAACTTGAAGGTCTCTTGCTATAAGATGAAGAAGAAGAAGGTGAAGTCAACCTTGAGGGGGAGATAAGAAGTGCTCTAGAAGAGATTGATAGACTCAAACTGAAATGTAGAAAACAAAAGGACATTCTCCTCAAGTATGTACGAGAAGAACAGAATTCAGAAGTCCTTAAGCAGCTAAAGATAGAGCTTGAAGAAGCCAAGAAGATAGAGGACATGTTACTTAAGCAAATCAAAGAAAAAACTCAAGAACAAGAAAAGTTAGAAGAAGAAGTGGTATGTCTCAGGAAGAAATTAGAAAATGCTCAAAGGAAAGTGGTTATAAACTCTTCTCAAACAACAAGCTCTAGTAAGTTGAATGAAATTCTGGTTGCTCAAAGATCCCCTATGATAAAGACTGGAATAGGCTATGAAGGAGAATCAAGTAAAGGAAAAGAAAAGGTTGACAGAGAGATTATTTTTGTAAAAGAAAAGAAGAATGATGAAGCAACTCAAACAATTCCTTCAAAAGAAGAAATCTGTAATAAGGAAGACAGAGATCAGAAAAAACCACTAGTAGCAAAGAATGTAATAAATACTAAGACCCCTGAGTATGTAAAATTTGGAAACCATCAAAGGAGATTCTTCCATCCTATGAAGAATGCCACCTGTTATGCTTGCCACAAGCTGGGACACATTGCTACATATTTTCATGCAAGGAGGAGTAATTCAAACCAGCAAAAGATGCAAACATTGAAGAGACTGCCTCAAGCAAACAAATGGAAGAGACAACCTTACATTAGGTATGCAAATAGCTTCTATGGTTACTGCTTTTATTGTAAGGAATTTGGTCATAAAATCATTGAGTGTAGAAATTATGGACAAAGATTGATGTTTAACACCTCAAGGAGGTTTATGAATCAAAGAAATTATGTTCATACTCATAATTCTACAAAAAATATGATCAAATGTTGTGTATGCAATCAAGTTGGACATATACCTTCCAAATGTCCTCTAAGAAGATATAGTTCATCTCCTCACAAAAGATACCAAACAAAAGGGTGCCTCCAGTGGATAAAGAAGGAGAATAAATGTGACTTGGCTCTAACTGCTCAAGACCTGAAAAGCCAGTGGTACCTGGACAGTGGCTGCTCAAAACACATGACTGGAGACAAAATAAAGTTTATAACTCTTGATGAAAAGAAATTTGGCAATGTTACTTTTGGCAATGATAAATCAGGTAAGATCAAGGGAAAAGGCTCAGTCAGCATAGAAAATGGCAGAAGAAAGGCCCAAGATGTACTATTTGTAGATGGGCTGAAAGAAAATTTACTGAGTGTCAGCCAGATGTGTGACAAAGGCTGTGAAGTTCTTTTTAGAGCACAATATTGTGAAGTCGGATCAAGCACAACAGGTAAGACTCTGCTCAAAGGTGTTCGAACATAGAGCAATGTTTACATTGTGAAAGAGGAAGATGAAGCATGCCATCTTAGCAAACTTGAGGAGTCATGGTTATGGCATAAAAGATTGCGACATCTCAGCTTCGATCACATCATACGACTAAGCAAGAAGAAAGCTGTCAGAGACATGCCAAAAATAAAGAGGCCTTCTAATACCATGTGCAAATCTTGTCAATTGGGTAAACAGACCCGCACATCCTTTAAGGCCAAAGAGGAGTTGTCAACAAGAAGACCACTCCAGCTTGTGCACATGGATCTGTGTGGACCTGCAAGAACTAAAACACCAAGTGGAGAATCCTACTTCATGCCGATAATAGATGATTTCTCTAGAATGACATGGGTTGCTTTTCTGAAGAATAAATCAGAAGCTCTGGACAAATTCAAAATATTTAAGGCATTAGCTGAAAATTAGACAGGATGCAAGCTGAAATGCATCAGATCAGACAGAGGAGGTGAATTCACAGATTATGACTTTGCTGACCTATGCAATGAACATGGCATAAAACAACAATTTACTATTGTAGGGACACCTCAGTAGAATGGAGTAGCAGAAAGACAAAACAGATCTGTTCAACAAATTGCTAGAGCCATGATGCAAGAGAATAATATTGCTCAAACCTTCTGGGCAGAAGCAGTGCACACAGCAGTACATATCCTTAATAAAGCTCACTTAAGGCCAAGTAGTGACAAGACTCCCTATGAACTATGGCATGGAAAGCCAGCCTCAATCAAACATTTCAGAATCTTTGGAAGCAAGTGTTACATAAAGAATAATGATGAAAATCTTGGCAAATTTGATGCAAGAGCAGATGAAGGGATATTTCTAGGATATGCTTCCAAAAGTAAAGGGTACAGGTGCTACAACAAGACTCTTCGGAAAATAGTTGAAAGTATTGATGTGAGATTTGATGAAGAACTTCCAAACAATACAAGAGATACAGACTACTGCAGTCCATCAGACAACCATGAATAAGAAGACCAGAATGATGATGAAACAAGCAAGACAATAGAAGATGCAGGGCTGAGCTCGAAAGCTCCCTCAAGATACACTTAGAAGAATCATCCCGAAGATCAGATCATAGGAGACAAGAAAGCAGGGGTCCAGACAAGAAGGCAGCTAACAGAACAAACTGAAGAGGTATACATAGCCATGTTGTCACAAATAGAGCCAAAGAAATTTGAAGAAGCCAGCAAGGACAAGTCTTGGGTGAATGCAATGAATGAAGAATTGGACCAAATTGAGAAAAACAATACCTGGGAACTAGTTCCTAGACCCACTGAGAAAAATGTCATAGGCTCAAAATGGGTATTCAAGAATAAAATGAATGAGCAAGGACAGGTAATCAGGAATAAATCCAGACTAGTTTGCAAAGGATATTCACAAATTGAAGGACTTGATTATGATGAAACATTTGCTCCTGTAGCCAGAATGGAAGCCATCGGAATGTTTCTGGCCTTTGCATGCTACCAAGAATTCAAGGTATATCAAATGGATGTGAAATCTGCATTTTTGAATGGAGATCTAGAAGAATAAGTCTACATGGAACAACCAAAAGGTTTCTCTTTAACAGACAAAGAAGACTATGTGTTCAGACTGAAGAAGGCTCTATATGGACTGAAACAGGCTCCTCGTGCTTGGCACTTAAGACTAGATAAGTATTTGCAAAAACAAGGCTTTAAGAGAGGTGGAGTAGACAACAATCATACATAAAATCCCATGAAAATGAACTCCTGATTGTTGTAGTATATGTTGATGACATTATGTTTGGAAGCAACAGAGATGAACTAGCAAAAGGGTTTTCTGATGAGATGAAAACAGAGTTTGAAATGTTTATGATTGGAGAGCTCAGTTTCTACTTGGGACTATAAATTCAGTAAAAGAACTCAGGCACATTCATCTCTCAGGAAAAATACTTAAAAGAAATGCTGAAAAAATTCAAAATGGAGGACTGCAAACCTGTGACAACCCCCATGATCATGGGATGCAAGCTGTGTGTTGATGATGGGTCTGCAGATGTAGATCAAAAACTCTACAGATCTATGATAGGAAGCCTGCTATATTTGACAGCATCAAGACCAGACATCATGCTAGCAGTAGGACTAGTGGCTAGATATCAAGCAGCACCTAAACAAAATCACCTTCTTGCAGTCAAAAGAATATTCAGATATCTACAAGGAACTACACAGTATGGGCTTTGGTATCCTAAAGGAAAAAGCTTCACTTTGACAGCATACACAGATGCATATTGGGCCAGCTGTATGGATGACAGGAAAAGTACAAGTGGAGGTGCTTTCTATCTATGAAAAAGTCTGGTGGCATGGTTAAGCAAGAAACAAACATCTATCTCTCTGTCTACAGTAGAAGCAGAATATATAGCAGCAGCAGCATGTTGTACACAAGTCATGTGGATGAAGCAAACTCTTCAAGACACGAAGGTAAGCATCGAAGAACCTATCTCAATCAAATGTGATAATACAAGTGCTATAAGTATATCTAAAAACCCTGTGCTTCACTCAAAAACAAAGCATATCCCAATCAAGTATCATTTTCTCCGAGAACAAGTGGCTCGGAAGATAGTAAAGCTGGAGTATGTGCCAACAAAAGAACAGACAGCTGATATATTTACCAAACCTCTTGTTAGAGAACCATTTGAATATTTTAGAGATAAACTAGGGGTATTATCTGTAGATGCTACTCTCTGATATGAAGAGAAAGCACAGCTTCAGGGGGAGAACAGAAATGAAAATATCATTCCAGGGGGAGATCAGCCAGCAAAGAAAGCATGAAACAGGTCCTCAGGGTCAAAGGATTATGGAAAGAATACACCCAGCATATAGGAGTCAATGAAAAGGCTAAAGGATCAGAATTTTAGATTTAATCCAAAATTAGGAGCAACAGGGTACAAATTCAGAAGATCTCAGATAAAAGAAATGAACGAAATTTTGGAAAAATAAAATTAATAAATAAAAACACAGCATCAAAGAACAAAAGCAGCAGCGTATAACCTAAGAATTCAAACCCCTTGCCATTGATGTCAAAGGGGGAGGAAGAGCAAGCAACAGGAGAAAGGATCCTAACAGGAAAACAGAGGAAGTGTATTGCCATCAATGCCAAAGTGGGAGACTGTTTGAATTATTGTCATTGATGGCAAAGGAGGCAGTGCTGAAGCAGAAACAGGCAAAGGACTGCAGAACAGAGACAGACAAAAGAAAAAGCAAGCAGGGCAAAGGAGACAGATGGAAGAACACTGCTAAAGTGTAACAATCGAATACAGAGGCAGAGTGAAAAGGTTGAGAAGTGGAGGTAGAAGCAGTGAATATGGAGGCATTGAAATGGTCGAGCAGTGGAGACAGAGGTAGCGAATACAGAGGCAGTGAAGTGGTTGAGCGGCAGAAGTGTTAGCACAGCAGAGGCAGAGCAACAGAAGCAACAGAGGCAGAGACAGTCGTTATTCCGAGAATCGCTACCTCAGCTGGAGGATATATATAAAATTCCGAGAATCGCCCAAGCCGGCGGAAATATATATATATGTACCTTAATTTCAATATTTACACAGCCGGGCGTTATATATATATATATATATATTCCAAGAATCTCTACCTCATCTGGAGGATATATGTATATAATTCTGAGAATCATTACCCGATGGGCGTTACATATAATACATAAACCTTATTCCGGGAATCGTTTAACCCCAAGTGGCAAAGAATATATATATATATATATGTAGCGTATTTACATATATAGCGCGATATTCAAAGAACCAAAGTACTATATGGTGGGACCCTCACCCAATCGCATCGGAGATTATAAAGGCAGTGGAGCAGGTAAACAGAAAATTGCGATTGCGATGAAGCCCGGACCCGATGGGTGTATAAACGATAGATGATATATATTTGAATTCCGGCCTAATCGCATCGGAGCATCACAGTATGGGCCTATCGGAACATCCAACCAAAACTTGCGATTGTGATTGAAAGCCCGGACCCGATGGGTAAGTTATGTTTTTATAAGTTTGAATTCCGGCCTAATCGCATCGGCAAAATGCAATGAACAGTGATCAATCGCAATCGGAGCAGGAGCAATCAATCGCAATTGGAGGAGCAATATAATGCATCGGGAAGTGTGGCAAGTGGGCCCAAAAGGAGTTTTTATATGTTTTAAACAGGTTTTATTATATACACCGAGAATTGATTTAAAGACATATCAAAAGGCAGTCAATGTAATGAAATTTGGGTTATATATATATAAAAGAGTTGTCATAAATATAAAATGATGGTTGCAATAGTATTAAAATATGCCTCGTGGTCTGTGGACCCACAGGCCTCGGCTCAAGGTGGAGGGCGATTCTTTATATAAAACAATTGCGATGTATGTATGTTCCACTTGCGGAACTTCCACATCAACAAGACACTTATTGTATGAAAGGCGTTGGAATATGCCCAGATTTAAAAGGCAGCAGTTACACCACAGCAGAGGATAGAAAATCAAACAGAGCTGAAAAGAGATAAAGCACAATCACAGAAAAGACAGACATAGTCAAAGAAAAGACAAATGCGCAGCGATCCAAAAGGCTGTATGAGTGAGCTGGAGCTCTCATTGTAATTAAATGTAATATTTTAATTGGTTTGTATTGTTTGTGATGCATTGGCAAGTCTCTGGAGGAAAACAAAGCTCCCACTGTAATATTTCATGTTGTTATATTTTCTGAATGAGCGAGTGAAAGAAATGAAAAGGTAGAAAGCGAAGAGGTATGACTGTTCATTCCAAATTCTTTATGAAATACAAACAGTCATGTGAGGAACTCTATATATAATATCACATTGATATGCACAAGATGTGTGAGAGAGAGTAAATATAGAGAAGGCAGAGTATAGAAGTGTGAGGAAAAGAAAATTAAGAAAAGAAGAGCAGAAAGAGAAGCTACAGAACAGAGCTGATATCTGAGGTAAATCAGCAAACATTCAGTTTGATAAATTGAGGAAGTTGGAGCTTCCCTATCAAGTTGCAACTTGATAGCTGTCATTTGTAGCTGACTGAGGTTGGAGCCTCCTGTAGGTTGGTGCCTATAGAAAATTGAAGGGATTTGGTGCTTCCTTGCAAGTTGTAGCTTGCAGAATTGAGGTAGGAGCTCGTAGGTCAGGTCGTTAAAACAAAGGGGGTGAGAGGGAGTTGGAGCTTGCCTTTGCATCATAATAATAATAAGATGTGGTTTTCTCCTTTTATGGGTTTCCACTTATATATGGTGTCTCTGTGCATGATGTTTATGTGTTGATCTGATTTATATCATTTGCTTAATGCCTGCTGCTCTCATATTAGGTCTGTTGTTATATTATATTAATACTTGCTGCTCACACTCTAAGAGTACTCATGTATTAAGTTGGACATGAAATGAAGGTGTATATAAGCTTTAATAAAAAGTTTAAAAGATTATGAATGTGTTAAACTAATTCACCCCTCCCCCCCTCTCAGTTTAACTAAGAGTTCAACAAATGCAAAGAAAAAGAAGAAAATGAAAGAGAAGATAAAACAAATAGTGGTTGTTGATTTATCAACAACCTTTCGTTGAAGTAACTAAAATTTACAACCATGGGAGTATGATGTGGGAGCATCTCAGTTAAATAATTTTATTATATATGAATTTAATGTCATAAATAAGTTTGTAACACTTTGAAATACTTCAATTTTATATTTTAGCCCTTAGGTGTATACATTTTGAAGATATTGATATACATTTTCATTGTGAAAATAAAGGAAAATTTGTTTCTAACCACGTAGACATGGAATCATGAGGTGAGAGGAAAAATACTTATAGATAATTGAATAAATATTCAATGTAATCTTTTAGAAAATAACTTAGGCATTGAATTTCCTTAGCATACATTTTCTAGAAATATGAAAACATAATAATAAAGGGTAGTGTTTGCAAGAAAACTATCTATATTTGTAGCTTAATATAGGAAATATTAACTATCATTGTAAATTATTTCCTTAAATAACTCTACACAAGGAACACCAAGCATGCATTTATATTTAAGGTAACACAAAGTATTTTTAGATGTTTAGTAAAAAGATGGTATAATTTTGGTATTTTTAACAACTTTTAAGGATGAAATAAAAACTTTCTATTTCTTGTATAATGAAGAAGGATAAAATAAGTAACTTGTAAATAAATAAATAAAATCCTAAAATAAAAATAAAAAACCATTTTAATAAAATTTAAACAAAGACTTTGTAAATTCTTAATTTTTCATTTTAAACAAAATAAATAAAAATTAATTAATTAATTAAATTAAAAAATCAACCATATATTTTGTTAAACATGAATCTATGGAAATAAAATCTCGCTTTTTCAAAACAACACGTGTAGAAATGTTTACGTGCATTTTCTCTAATCCTTCTCATATATGGTTATGGTGGACATACCAATTTCTATAAAGTATTTACATATTATGTTTTCAATGAACTTTTTTAGATTTTAAAATTAAAAAGGTTGAATTTTGAATGGTTGGAAAAGTTGAAAGGTTAATTGCCAAGTAGTCCCAGCATAAATATGAAGATTGTAAATGGATAAAGAATAAAGGACATTTTAGTATAAGAGAGTGATTATCCGTGAGTTGAGCGACTGATTAAGTAAATTAACAATACACTCCATTACAATTTATGGAAATTATAATATATATATATATATTTTTTGGGGTTATAGATGTGATTTTTATGTGTTTATTTAAATTGTCAATTGTTATGAAATAGGTATGTGTTTTAAAAAAAATTGACACAATTTTAATATAATTATTAATAATTGTTAGATGATGATAGAGATTTAATTTCCATAAACTATTATTAGTACTATACATAATATAGAAATTAATATTTATTTTCAAAGTAGTCATGATTTTTTTGGCATTTTTTATTAAATCTATTAATTAAAAAAAAATGTCATATAAATAAGAAAAAATTAGTTAAGATTGTTTTTTCTTGATGAACAAGAGTATTGTAAAAATCCTATGTGTAAATTAAGACTAGCGTTACATGTTTTTTAAAATATAGGTTTTATTTCCACTAGGTCTTGGATAGATGGTGATAGGTGCCCTCTTAAAGCACTCATTGATGTGAAGTCACTAGTTCAATTCCTCACCCCCATAAAAAAAACAATCTTTATATGTCTAATTGATATGTTAATTTTTCATTAATAATATAACCTCAATTATAACATGTTATAATTGTTATAAGTCTTAAAGTATAACAATTTAACAATTACTTAAATTGTTATAAGTCTTAAAGTATAACAATTTAACAATTACTTAAATTGTTATAATTTTAATAATTCTTAGGATTTTTTATTTTATTTTAACAAACTTTAGATGTATGATAAAATAAATGTTTTGATGTTTATTATAGATTAATGTCTATAAATATTTAAAAGTTATTTAATTTATATAGTTGCATTAGCTTATAATAAAATTATTTTTTCCAATTTTATAAAATAAATTATACTTATATCATAAAATTAATTTATCATATATTTTATTTAGATTTATTTTTTAATAATCAACTTTTACAAATATTTAAATATTTAAATGTGTCTTTTTCAAATTGAAATGTGCACTCTATTAAATACAATCTCAATTGATTTTATATAAAAATTAATTTTTAAATTAAATTACTAATAATGTTGTTATTAGAAATATTAAAATTTTTAAATAGTTGATTGAGTTATTGTTGATATTTGGGCAGATTTGCTAATGACATGATAATGACCATGGCTATATAATTGCATTAATGTTTATGATTATATATTTATAAATATTGTTACGTTAAAAATTTATTAAAAAAAATATATTTATATTTTATTATTATTTAAAATTAAAATAATAATAATAATTTTAAAATATATATTTTTTATTTAAAAAATCCATGAACTTCGTACACATCGTTAAAAATCCTTTTTAGAAATATACGAAATTCTTTTTTAAAGAAATGTACGAAATTTTAATTTGATTTATGAGGGAAATTTATAAAATTGTTGAAGATGATAACTTGTTTTAAAATAAAAAATTAATTTAATCAATAATAATTAATTATTATTAAATAGTTTGGAATAATAAATTAATATTGTATTTTGTTATTTTTTAAATTTAATTAAAAATATTAGTTAAGAGATGGAATATATCAAAAGTATATTTTAGTTAATTTTTGGATTGATATAAAATGTTTAATAGTCGTTTAGCTATAAAGATGAGTTTTTTTTTTAATTAATGAATAATAGCAATTTATTGAGATATTTATTTATATGATGTGAAAATTAAGTTGCTATTATCTATTAATTAAAAATATATATATTTCTAATTAAATGACTATTAAACATTAATATATCAATTCAAAAATTAACTAAATTATAATTTTGATATTTTAGATTTTCTATTAAATTAAAAATAAAAATCACTAGAATGAATGGCATTGTTCTAAACATCAATAAAAATTTAATAATTTGATTAATAAGAAAAACAATCTCATAAAAAATAACATATTTAAATATTAATTTATTATTCCAAACCACTTCTATTAATTAAATTAAAATTTTAAAAACAAATTATCATGTCCAACAATTTTCTAAATTTCCCTCAAACAACTTTGTCCATCGGGCTGATTTGGAGTGTCATGTTTTTATCACAAGGTTATGGAAAATTATTTTAAATATCGTTACTATGATAGCATGCATTCCTACCCAAAAACCCTAGGAGTGAGCTCCTCATTGGCCATCAATGATGTAAAGTCCGATCTAATTTGGCATCTAAGTGATAGTCTAAACACATTATCACAATCAATATTCAAGAGCACTAATTCACACCGATTAAGCACTTAATATTTACAAGTTTCAATCATAAAAGCCTAGCTATCGCGCCTTAAAAGTTATGACCGAAAATCTCTAAAGGTTGCAGAACACTGATCACGGTCAATATTCAACAGCACTTATTCACAAATTAATCACTAAATGGTTTGTAAGTTTCAATCATAGAGTTTGTGCCTGCAAATCAAATTGAGTCTTACAACGTAAAACCCTAGGAATGGCTCCTTAAAAGCTATGACCCAATATCTGTAAAGGTTGTTGAACATATGATCACAGTCAATATTCAAGAGCATTAACGCACAAATTAAGCACTAAATAAAATAGTGTATAAGTATAAATCATAGAGTTGGCCTGCAAATCAAACTGATTCCTACACCGTAAAACCCTAGAAACTACTTCCTAGAAACTATGACTTAAAATCTCTAAAGGTTGCAGAACACATGATCATTAGTCAATATTCAAGAGCACTGACTCACAGATTAAGCACTAAATAGTTTGTAAGTTGCAATCATAGAGTTTGCCCGCAAATCAAACTGAGTCCAACAGCGTAAAACCTTAGGAATGGTTCTTTAAAAGCTATGACCTAATATCCATAAAGGTTTTCTGAATTGAGGTTTCTGTGATGTGATCTATATTGGAATTTTTTCAGAAAAACATTATACTAATGTTCTAGTAAAAGTTTTTCTAATCATCTACTGTGATTTATTCTCAAAATAATATGAAAAACCAAAAACCCCCATAATGATCACACTCAAGATTTAAAAACATTAATTCACAAATTAAACACTAAAAACATTAATTCACAAGTTAAACACTAAATAGTTTATAATTTATAAGTTCTCGCGGATTAGTGGTAATAATTCATCAACGATATATATATAGGAAAATGTCGTTTATTTTTACGCTGATAGTACTCAAGTTAGATCCTTATGTTAAATATTGCGTGTGAAACGCTAGGAACAGGAGCAGTAGATGCCAGGGAAAATTTGCATGTGAAAATATTTCAAATAGGCAGCTAGAAAAGAAAGCTTTTTTCAGTAAGAAAAATACGAAACTGGTTTATATTTTGTACCAGACAAAAATTGATAATTCAAAACATTTACAGAGTTTTTCTACTTTTAAAAACGTAATATAGAGCAGTTTAAATTTCTTCAGCAGCAAATCAGAAACAGAATGGAGGAGAACTCCCAGTCCAAAGTCCGTCATATAGCTAGCTCGCTACTACATATTCGACTCATAACATGAACAATAAAGCAAAATTGTTTCATCTTACACAAAATAAGCATCTGTTCTTGAACATCTTACAAAAATTCAAAACCAAACCACCATAAACCACAGATAACAAAAACTATGAGAAAAGAAAGCTACAGTGGTAATCTTGAAGAGAATATTCTAAAAATTTAGAGAATAGAAACTTGAAGCTAGAAGCAATTATAATGGGGTACAGTGATAGTAAATTAAAATAAAATGAATTTAATATAAAAAATAATGAAAATAAATTTTGGATATTTTATCTTAAACTTTTTAATATATATATATATATAAAGTAATTAATTTGTAAAAAAATTATTCATCTAATTTAAAATTATTATAATAATTTATTTAATAGGAATTTAATGAACTTCTCATGTAATTTATTTTGTTTATAAGAATGAGAGTATCATAATCATTTTTCTTAAGACCCAATTTACAAACAAACTTATCTGAATTTTATCAAAACGATTTTATATAATTTATTATCAGATAAATTTCGAAAATAAAATAATAACAGTATTTGGGAATAACTGTCTATAATGAAAGTTGTTAAGGACGTTTTAAATTTGTTGAGAAAACAATGGAAACAATGGAATTTTTGGCAAGATTTCAATAAAATCTGGCAGAAATTTTGGCAAACCTAGATTACATGAGCTTTTAAGTAAGTTTCAAGATTATTACATATACCAAAAATGTTTTTACAGTTAAAAAAAAAAAAACCAGATTCCAGCTATTTTATTGCTGTTTAGACAAATTTGCCACCTTAATAAACAACTTTGATCTCATATAACCAGTTCATTCAAGACTCACACAGATGCCCCAATTCAGGACCACTTGCTTCCATTTAATTCATTTTTCAGTGTCATAGATGACTAGTAGACAAAAGTTCTCGAGTATTAGCGAAGAAATATAAAATATGTGAATCTGAGTATACAGTATCTTTGAAAAATCCTTTAGGGGTGATACAGGAAAAAGGTGAGAAGAAGCATATGAATTTCCACGTTAAGAGACACTCATGGAAATTTACTATGAAAAACGACTGTATACACGGAGAAAGAAAGAGAGCGCATATTTGTAATAGTTAAATTCACAAATACATCCACGGTATTGTACCTGGAGAACAAAATTTGTACTTGGAGCCACATTTGGGAAGAGTAGTTTCACCATCGTGGGCAGGTCTTGCAGATTTTCTCATGACAGAGCTTGATAAATATCATATTAACTTCCTGCATTAAAGCTATACCATTGCCTTCATCAGTTAGAAATATATTTAATTTCTTTGCAATTTAGAAATTTTCCACGGTCTAAGCATTCACTCCGAGCAAGCGAGACCTGAAATCAACGCCAAGTTTCAATTCCAGTTCGACCTTACCAACGGAACTTTCTGGCACAACGATGTAACATTTGACTCAAAGAGATCAGATGGGAACTGCACGGAAACGCACTCGGTGGGAATCGAACCCGAGGTCGAATTATTCCCGCCACCTCGGCAACAGTTTTTGGGCTTTGTGGCGTGCGTCGAAGTGGGCTTGGAAACGGGGAGAGGGATGAACGCCGAGGAAGGGATGGAGAAATTCGTTCGAGCTCTGGCGCCGCGCAGCCTGCGAGCCGCGGCGTCATAGGCTCTCGCAGCCTCCTCCGCCGTGTCGAAGGTACCGAGCCAGTGCCTGCACCGCCCGACCCGGTCACGAATTTCCGCCGACCATCTGCCCCACGGCCTCTTCCTTACGCCTCTGAACGTTCTGTTAGCGATCGACCCCGCCGCCTTCTCGACGCCCTGCCCGTCGCCGTTAGGCTCCGAAGACACCTGCCCATTCCCCGCTTTCGCACAGACCGTCGGCTCGGCACCGTAGCAGGACCCGTCCACCGGGCGTTTCCCGGTTCCGTAACCGCCCCCAAAGAGAACATGATGGCCGACCACGGCGCCTATGCCTGCGTCGGCCAAGTTCACCGGCTCCATGTCGGCGGCGGCGTTTACAGCCACCGTTTTCACCGGCTCCATGTCGGCCGCGTTTATAGGCATTGTTTTTAGCGACCCGAAGCCGGCCAGCCGGTCACTTTGGTAACATGCCGGAAAGTTTATTTCTACGGGTGACCAGAGCCGAGCTCCGAGCAGCTGTATCAACGCCGAGTTGGCACTGGACATTGCTCGACCGTTAATACCGGGAACCGCCAGGGACGAAGGTTGCACGCCGGTGAATAAGCATAAATCCCAGTCAATCCCGCTGGCCACGGTCGGGCCCCATGAACTCTCGTTCTCCAACTTAACGCGCTTCGTGTTCATGGCCAGCAACATATTTTGCCTGATACAGTTTTATGAAATCTTGAATCTTGAAAATTTTCAATATAATTTTTCTGTTCATAAATCTATGGATCACATAAACTTACACTCAAAAAAAATCTTCAACATAGAATTTTTCATAGCTGAAACCACAGCTCAACATCAAAAAAATCTTCGACTTAGAATTTTTTTTACAGCTGAAACGACAACTCAACGTCTATAAGCTTCAAAACCCACCAGAGGAATTTATAGATCTTTGAGCTTATTTCAGAGGGATTCACAGAAAGAGATGAAATTCGAACGGGTTACTTAAGGTTCGAGGTCCAAATTTATGAGTGCCTGTGTTGGCGTTGGTAAACTTTTATAGGGAGCAGAGTTGGGGCAAATTCTCAGCACCACAGTATTCCTAGGGCACGGTCCTATGGACTATAGGCGCCGTACGAAGGGGCTATGTGTCTCTTTTCCCGGCCATTATTGTGAAGCAGGGACACCCCATGACGGAACCCAAGTCTTGTATTCACCCGAGGGTTTGACTGAGGGTAAGAGCGCCCGCAAATTCCCGGCATGCAGACTCGAGCCGCGCGTCCCACACGGTCGTCAAAGATCGCCTCCTTTGACCGCCCACAGAACCACGAGCACCGCTGGGCTAAAACATCTGGATGCTAACTCCTATGTTTTTTTAAATGATATTTTCTGGATGCTAACTCCTATGCTTTTTTTTAAATGATATTTTATTTTTGTATCCTTTTCATCCATGCTATCTGTATGTTGGTTGCAGAGCCTTGAAAGAATGTTGTGTGTTTTTCGGTGTGAGACGCTGTTCCCATCTCTCCTGGTGGGGTCGAGGGAGCAGGGAGGCTTGTAGTTTTCCTATAGTAAGTATATTTTGGACTTTTAAAAGAATATTCCTTTGGTCATATGCTAGAATGAATGTTTGTCTGTTTCCAGTGGTTGATGTTTTTGATTTTTGCGCTGCATGGAGCATTTGACCTTTTCAAAGGAGACAAAATGTCTGTCTTGAGATATGTTGTTTGCTTTACCTTTTGTTTCCAGTACCTCACATTTGTTGTTAGTGGCGTGGAAGTAAGAAGGTTTGTGTGCCTCAGCTGAGTATGGGAAAATAACTTCATTAAATAAAAAATTGGATGGAGGTACACATTTAGTTGTTGAAATTGAATGTAAATAGCAATTTTGTTTTAAAATTGAAGGTAAATATTTAGTTTTTGAAATTGAAAGTCAATGTACATATTTAGTTGTTGAAATTGAATGTCAATACCAACTATGTTAAACTTCATAGGTAAAGGGTTTGATTATTGGTTAGACTGGTAGTTTTGAGATAATATGCTTAAATTAAGTAGATAAAGAGTTTGATTATTTGTTTCAGATGTTAAAGGTATATGTTATTGTTCAGTTGTTAAGGTGGGTTTTTTTTTTTTTTTAGTAACAAGTGGTTTTAGTAACAAGATATTAGGGTGGTTTTAGTAACAATTTGTATAGGTAGTGTATGCATGACCTATAAAAATGTGTGAGTTATTTATGTTGTATGTAATTTATTAAGGTGTATGGTTATGTTCATAACTTTTGTTTTCATTATTTCATATTTATTGTTGGTAGTGTTGAAGTAGGATTGTATAGATCCATCTTAAGTAGGGAGCTAACATGAGTTTAGCGGATCAAATTTCTTCACTTGTAAACTTTTTTAGAATGTAAAATACAAGGTGTTATTTTTTATTGTTTAAATTGTATTTTGGAACGGTCTTCTTTAGAGTGTAAAACACAATGAATTATTTTTCATTGTTTAAATTCTATTTTTGAATGGGAAATAAAATATATATAGGAGCTTTAGCCATAAAAACTTAAAATTTTCATGATATATACATAATTTTTTTTGAATGATATAGAATGTATACCTAATTGACATTAAAATATTTTACATAACATATACATCTAGACATTTTATGATGCACATTAAAATGGTTTTTTATTATTAACATGTTTTAAAGTATATCGCAATATTAGTTAGCATTAAGATATATTATCAATAACCAAATTATAAGATTTAAACATTTTTTTCATGCCTTTTTTACTTCTAATTACTTTACAACATATTCATTTTTTTTATTATAGCCAACATTATTTTTCTATAAAGAACATAATTTTTAACTTTTATGTTTATTTTCAAGGGAATGGACGAACGGACTAACTTACACATCCCTCTCATTCTAGGTTGTAGAATGAGCCTCTCGACTCAATGATTTGTATGCTTGTGTGGGAATTGGGAGAATAGCTTGATTAGATAGAAATTGTAGTTATATATTTAGTTGGTGAACTCAAATGCCAATACTAACAATTCTTAATAATTATTTGAGTGTTTTAATTGTTCAACACTCCAATTTTAAAGCGTTTTGAAATAACCTTACTCAATTTCATAAGTAAAGGGTGTGCTTATTTGTTGTTTTTGTTAAAGGTATGCATTAGTGTTTAGTTTTCATAGTGGGTTTTTATAGTGGTATTAGTGATAATTAGTATACCTAGTGCATGCATGGCTTACAAAGGTGTGTGTGTCTATGTGTGTGAATTGCTTAGGGTGCATGTGCTTTCCTAAGGTATTTGTGGCTCATTGATACCTTTCATTTCCTTTACCTCACAATTGTTGTTAATGGTGTGGAAGTAGGATGGTTAGTGCGTTTTGGTTGGCATGGGAAGAATAGCTCAATTAGATAGAAATTTGTAATTACATATTTAGTTGTTGACATCAAATGCCAAGAGTAATCATGTTTGACAATTCTTTGATTATCATTGAATTTTTAATGGTAATTGAATTTAGAAAGGTTTTGAAACAACATTGGTCAATTTCATAAGTAAAAATAATGTTTATTTAATTTATTTATTAAAGGGATGAGTTATTTTTTTTCTTCCATAGTAATGTTAGTGATAATTAGTATACCTAGTGCATGCATGGCTTATAAAAGTATGCATGAGCAACTTAAGGTAGATGTGATTTATTAAAGTGTGTGTGGCTTATTGAGGGTGACTCAACTTCCTAATTTGTGTGAGTGACTATAACTCATCCCTTTAACTTCCCCATATTTCTATTATTGTACCCCATATAATTCCATTATTCTTATTGTACTATCCTTACATTATTATCGTTATGTTGGATCTGATTATATTGTGACCCCATCGACTCCTATATATAGAAAGGAGGTTTTGTCATTTCAATTGTCAAGGAATTGTTCATTTATGTAATGTAAAGGAGGTTTCCCCCTCTAAGAGGTTGATTTCTTAGTTGTTTATCTATATTTTCTTCTAATTTGTGAGCTAATTGCATAACATTTGATATTAGAGCTTTTAATTCTCGGGTTTGGCTTCTTCAAACGAATCATCTTGGAATTTTTGCTATAAATTTTTTTCTACAAAGATTTAGAAGCTAAAATGTTTACCACGTGGAGCCGAAATCTTGTTGAATTTCATGTAAAAATTTCAGATCTTGGTTAGATATATTTTCGAAGATATGATCAGAGAAAGTTAGGGTTTTGGCAAGCTCCAAAATCTCAACTCAAACAGATGACTGAGGGAAAATTGTCATAACTTTCGTTTCAAGCATGAGATTTGAATTCTTTAAAAAGTGGTCGAAATTGCACGAACTGTAGTTTCTTCATTATTAATGTTAGAGCCGAAGGTTGAAACAGTGACACGTGGTACGTCGTACAAGTTCTCTCTACTGAACCAACGCATAGTTAGGTCATTGTGGGAGATTGGGAATAACTTTATCTTAAAGAATCAAAATTAGGTCTAGCCCGTGACATTGGAAAGAAGTCTCAAAGGGCTACTACAAGACCGAAGTTCAAATATTTTGGATGTGAAATCACAAAGATACATAAGGTTCAATATTGAGCTCCTCAAAAG
Source organism: Pinus albicaulis (assembly GCA_034641835.2). Taxonomy (NCBI): domain Eukaryota; kingdom Viridiplantae; phylum Streptophyta; class Pinopsida; order Pinales; family Pinaceae; genus Pinus; species Pinus albicaulis. Next base: position 471,965,831 of record CM076582.1, on the reverse strand, counting down.
CAAGAAAAAGGTGTGTATTTTTTCTAAAATTGCATAACTTTTGTTTAAACGAAAATCAGTTTGAAGTGATTACAAGGGCATATTGAAGCATTGATATCAGTACTGGGTCTAAAATTCCTCCCAAAAAGAATTCCACACCTATTAAGACCTCATAAAGCTCTACTATGACACGTGAAGAGGAAGAAATGCAACATGATATATCAAAATTACGAGACCAAGTGCAACAATTGTCGCTCTCGTAAAGAGTAACCAAAAATGAAATGGAATCTAAGATGGATGGTTTAAAGAATGGCTTAAAAACATACATTGAAGGTTTGAAGAATGGTTTAAAATCATACATGGAAGGTTTGAAGGATGGCATAGAAGAAAAAATGAAAAGAAACATGGAAGCCATGAAGAATGCTTTAAAAGCAGACATGGAAGGTTTGAAGGAATGTTTGACAAAGTTTCTACAAAAAATGATTCCTAGTGGCGAAAAGGTAGTAGATGAAACTAATGATGAGAAAAAATAAATGTTAATCATGATTTCATAGACTCTAAAATTGGATTGAAGAGCTACCATATTCCAAAGATCGATTTGAGGAAGTTTGATGGCAAGGATCCAGTAACATGGATACTACAAATGGAGCAATATTGATCTCCATAATGTGCAACACGCAAAAAAGGTACGGATTGCAACTTTATATTTAGAACCCAATCATTTTGTATGGTATCGATGGCTTTGTTATCATAAACCACTTGTCACTTGGTCAATTTTTATGGAGGAAATGATAGCACATTATTAAGATACAAAGAGAAACATCATCTTTAGCCAATTGATAAATCTCAAACAAAAGGGTTCAATGGCGGAACACATTGATGACTTCCAAAAATTGAATATAAGGGTAAATGATATTCCAGAGGAGAAAATGATTGATGTCTTCATAGGGACTTCAAAGGATAAAATCCAACATGAGGTTTGCCTTTGGGAAACCTGATTCATTGTAGAAGGAATTTAGGTTGGCAACAAAAATTGAAAGCAAAATTATGGCGACAAGGAAGCCTACCACTCGCAACTATAAAGATGGAAGTGTTTCTACTCCTAGCCTTCCACAACCTACAAGATTGAAACCACAACAATTGGAAGAAAAAAGAGAAAAATGACTTTGTTATAGCTGTGATAGAAAATACACTACAGGTCATAAGTGTGCTGAGAAGAAATTAATTTACATAGATTATGAAGAGGAGGAAGAAAAGGAACAAGAACATTCAAAAGAAAAGGATATACACCAGGAACCAACCCTAGATAAAGAAGAAATGAATCTGACCATATCTTGGAAGGCATTGGCAGGAATTACCACTCCTCAAAATCTCAAGACAGAAGGGCATATCAAGAAGAAATGTAGGTAATAGTTTTGATTGATTCAGGTAATACCTCGATAATTTTATTCATTATAAGATAGCCAAGGAATTGAATTGATTCCTATATCCAGCACCAGAGTGTCAAGTGATGGTTTCAAATGGAGGAAGTATAAATTTCCCTGGAAAGTGTCGTAATATCAAGCTACCCATGAGGGAATATGTATTGAATAGTCCAATGATTTCTATTCCAATGGGTGGTGCTCATGTTGTACTAGGAGTCCAATGGCTACAATACTTGGGCATGATAGCTTTTAATTTTCAAGAAATTTTCTTGAATTTTTGTGGGGAAGGAAAGGAAGTTGAATTAAGGGGTATCGCGGGGAAACCAAGAAAGATAATCAACTCTAATGGCATGAAAAATATTCTAAATAAAGAACAACAGGGTATAATTTCAAAATTATGCTCACTAAAGGTTCAAACATCAAATTCATCTATTTATATAGTTCTCCAAATCTTAAATGATAACCTCACTTTGGCGCATAATTGAATGAAACAACATGAAGATCATCATCGCAACGAAATAATTTTTGATGTAGGCATGAGTATTTTTACGGCTACAACCATGAAAAAAAAGGTCTGTCAAGAAATATGTTAGTCTCAATCTATACAGGCTATCACCAGTGATCAAATGGGCTCTTATCATGTCTTGTTAGGGTCTCATAGTCAAATTTTTGTCATTTCATCAGAGTTTCAAATAAAAATTTGGTCACTGGGTATTAGGTCTAAGACTATTTCCACTCCTTCCAAAATTTTCACATGCTGGTACTTGTCATCACTCAACTGAGTGTATCATCATTCAAATATCATCATCATCATTCCAGTCATCTCCATCATGATTTCATTCAGTTCAGTGTCTCCATTAAGTGTAGAAATTATATACAATATGCATGTATATATCCGGACTCTCATGATCTCACAATATTTATCTTCTTGCAAAATACAGAATCCTTCCACTATAATTCTTGCGGAAATTTAATCAACAATTACAAAACACATGAAGCAATAAAAACACACATAACATAGTTGTTTACCGGGAAATCCTGAAGCTAAAAACCCCAACTATATATTATGTAACATGGAGATCATATGACAATCTCATACAAACATACAAAGCTTATCACAAGCTCTCAGTACAGTACAATCGTCATACACTAATCAGGAACAATCTTGCAAATCCATGCACCGATCTTCGCCACTTGCTAGCTTGCCTCCACTGTGCAATCCAAGCTGATTACAAAGACCAATTCAATGTAATCCCACTCTCATTGACTGCGTGATTATCATTGGCAACTCCAATGTATATATAGATGCAATTCATGCATCACTAGTAGTCACAACAGATAGTCTATATTTCCCTTTCACCTATCTCTCCATTGGTCTCCACTGAAATTGTCCATGCACTGTAGTTAACTGATGTATTCTTTAGTTGATTAAAGAGTTAATAATTAGTGAATTAATTAATAATTAATTCACACTACTCACACTAGTGTATCAATTAGTTAGACTAGATACAACTAGCTCAACTGTGTCTAACTGAGTTAAACTGAGCACAACTCCACCAACTACTTCTACAACTCCATCAAACTCTGTCACATGAGTTCTAACTGAAGTCCTCCATGCAATAGCTCTAGTAAACCCTGTGACAAGGAATTCTTCATTATTGCTCTACAGAGCTGGTCAATCAATTGCTCCAATAGAATAAGATAAGAGTTTAGAGTCCAAATATATACATTAATATTTACATATCTATTTTTAGACTCAAATTTACAAATAATTCCCGCCAAACATGCACAAAAAGAAGTCCATCTTAGCTTTCCAGTCTCATCAACCAATGTAGCATCCTGCACCTAGGTGAATGACTAATATGTCTAAAAATAGACATAGTCTAAAAATACATTTTTCGACAAAAATCACATGTGTGGTCCCCACCTAGTTTAGGTGATCACTTTCCAACTAGGATCAGGAAAGATGTTTCAGGAGGCCTCCTTCACTGTTTCTTGTTGCCATTTTCAACACTCCCTCTCAACAAGAAAGGATTTTCTTTGCATGCGACATGCAACTCCATGCATTCGCCCTGCAACCTTTGCAAGCGCCATGCAACTCCATGCATCTGCTCTGCAACTCTTCCGAAACTGAATAGGCTCCTAACAACTCAATCAGTATAATGCATCTATCAAAGTCTTTGACCTCTGTTGGTACCAACTGCACATGTCTTTGTGGAACCATCACACGAGAAATCTTCACCTATTGCACTCGCACTTGCTGTTAACTTCAATCAACTGCCTGATCTGGCACTGTCACTTATCCGCATCAATCCAACTGATCATGCTACTGCTGTGCTATGGGCATCTCGTATCCAGGTTTAATTCATGAGATCCACATCATCTCATGAATCCTGCCCAGAAATATCCTCTTGGGATTAATCATGCATGTCGCCCCACCTCTCACCTGGTGGTATAGCTGCATGCACTCCCTCTGCCCATCTGGCACGAAATTTCTCTGCATGAGTGGTTTCTCCCACTCCATGATCCTCATCTTGTGGTTGCTCCACATCTTGAGGTTCACTCTTACCTGCATGCAAAACTTGTTCCCTCTCAAGCATCAATTGCATGTCTTTCTGAGACTTCCTACCGCAGGAAGTTCAGTGAAATCCATCTGATCAAATCGAGATGATTCTATGATTTACCAGGTTGGCCCACAAACCTCTCAAAGTCGCTTTATGCAATACAAGCTGAGTCTTCTCAACCACCAAAGTCACTTATCCTCAGTTTTTCTCAATATTCCATACGTATCAGAATGTAAAGTCAATTCTTGTTCAAAAGACATTGCAATTGTCCCACATGTACCTTCTAACAAAAGAGCTGATTAAATGACAAGCACTTCCTCATCCAGTCTGCTTCCATCATTTTTTTCTTTTTCATCTATGTTTTTCAAGAATCCAAGAATATATTCTTCTGTATATTTCATCATGTAATCAGATATTCTCTGCAAATCATATGCCTTTGCACTTTCCTTGTTCTCATTCCATGGGAAAATCTAACACAAATTGACATAACATGTAGAAATTATATATAACATGCATGTACATATCTGACTGATTCAATATTTATCTTCTTGCAAAATACAGAATCCTTCCACTATAATTCTTGCGGAAATTTAATCAACAATTGCAAAACACATGAAGTAATAAAAGACAAGATAACAGACGCTTGTTGCTACCGAAAGCCTCAAGCTAAAAAAAACCTAACCGTATTATAAAAATAATGAGATCATATACAGTAATTCATACAACAAGCTATCAGCTCTTATGTATAGTACAATCATCACACCACCAGGAAATAATTCGTAAATCCATGCACCCATCTTCGCCACCGCTAGCCTCATTTCCACTAAATCCAAAGTTACATTATATATCAATTCAATGTAATCCCACCTTATTGATCGTGATATTGGCAATTAATGTATTGGTTGATAGATGCAATTCATGTAACAATAGAAGCTACACAGATAGTCTATATTGCCCTTCACTCATTCTTCTGTTTCTGGTCTCCAACTCAAATTTTTCAGAAAATTTAATTAACTAATGCGGTTTTAGTCGTATTTGAATGTTAATAATTAGTGAATTAATGAATAATTAATTCACACCACTCTCACTAGTGTATCAATCAGTTAGACTAGATACAACTAGCTCAACTATGTTTAACTCAGTTAAACTGAACACAACTCCACCAACTACTTCAATAACTCCACCAAACTCTGTCACATGAGTTCTAACTGAAGTCTCCATGCAATAGTTCCACTTAACCCTCAGGAATAGCGTAATTCCTTCTGTCAACTCCTGTGCCACATCTGTGCACTTGAATGAAGTGCTCCAAGAGAATAAGATAATGTTTATAGTCCAAATATTATTA